>SJYX01004200.1:199068-222124 GCA_006410675.1 Oreotragus oreotragus | reverse complement strand
AACAAAGGTCTGTCTAGTCAAGGCTATGGTTTTTCCATGGTCATGTATGGATGTGAGAGTTGGATGTGAAGAAAGCTGAGTGCTGAAGAATTGATGCTTTTAACTGTGGTGTTGGAGAAGACTCTTGAGAGTCCCTTGGACTGTAAGGAGATCCAACCAGTCCATCCTAAAGGAGATCAGTCCTGAGTGTTCTTTGGAAGGCCTGATGTTGAAGCTGAAACTCCAATACTTTGGCCACCTGATGCAAAGAGCTGACTCATTTGAAAAGACCCTGATGCCAGGAAAGATTGAGGGCAGGAGGAGAGGGGACGACAGAGGATGAGATGGCTGGATGGCAACACTGACTTGATGGACATGGGTTTGGGTAAACTCCGGGAGTTGGTGATGGACAGGGAGGCCTGGCGTGCTTCAGTTCATGGGGTTGCAAAGAGTCGGACATGACTGAGAGACTGAACTGAACTGAAAGTACTATACAGATATTAGTTGATTTAACATACTTTACAAATGTTAGATGGGTCCCCAGCTGACTCAGTGGTAAAGAACCCACCTGTCAATGCAAGAGATGCAGGAGAGATGGGTTCAATTGCTGGGTTGGGAAGATCCCCTAGAGGAAGGCGTGGCAACCCACTCCAGGATTCTTGCCCGGGAAATTCCATTAACAGAGAAACCTGGTAGGCTACAGTCCATGGGGCTGTAGAAGAGTTGGACACCACCAAGAAACTAAACAATGACAACCTTTCACCTGGATCATCTTTGTTTGTTTTTAAGTAATATATGCACATGATCAAAAATTCAAATAATATAGAACAGTGGGCCCCATGTCCAGGGGTGAATGTACTATGAGTACCTAACTTCTAGATATGTCCTAGGCATCTTTGACATCCAAAAACTGTACTTACTTAATAGAAATAGAAATCCTCAACAGAAAAATAAATGACTAGTCAAAATTTTCTTTTACAACTGAAGCATAGTTGATTTACAATGGCTTCAGGTGTACAGCAAAGTAACTCAGTTATATATACATCAATATCTATTTTTTCAGAATCTTTTCCCTGACAGGTTATTACAAAATATTGAGTACAACTCCCTGTGCTTTACAGAGGTCCTTGTTGTTCATGAAAATGACTGGTCTTATGGCTGAAAGTTGTACAAAATTAAAAGAACCCACAAGTATCATCAACAAGGATACAAATTTTCCACCACTGTCAGGTAGTATATGGAGGGCAGTTTTCCCATAAGGATCTTACAATCTAGATGAGGAAACAAAACTAATGTCAAAGAACAACTAAAGGACTTGAACAACTAAACTACTAAATAGGAAATGACAACTAAACAGGGGTTGGAAGAAAAGAGCTGCTTGGAGAAGAGGTTTGACTTGGGTTAGCCCTCATGCATTCGAGAAGGAAATGGCACCCTACTCCAGTGTTCTTGCCTGGAGAATCCCAGGGATAGGGGAGCCTGGTGGGCTGCCATCTATGGGGTTGCACAGAGTTGGACACGACTGAAGTGACTTAGCAGCAGCAGCAGCAGCAGCAGCAGCAGCAGCAGCCCTCATCCTATATAAAAAGATTAAAAGAAACAGGGAAGAGTACTGAAAAGTGAACACATCAAGCAGAACTAAAGTGACGTGTGCCATAAATAACTTAGCCATAAGAATTCACAAGCACCAGAATTCCCAAGGCCAAGTAAGTTCTCATTATGACTTCTAGAACGCACAACAGAAGAGAAGAGAAGCCTTCGGTGTTTACATCAGCCTGCTTTTGTGAATACCTATTACATTTTCCTTATTTTTGATTAGCAGTGTTAAGTTTTCATATGGTGCAGTGGTAAAGAATCTGCCTGCCAATGCAGTATTCTTGCCTGGAAAATTCCATGGGCAGAGGAGCTGGGCAGGCTACAGATCATAGGGTCACAAAAATCCAGACATAACTGAGCATGAAAGCACGCACAGTGTTTTTCACATTTTTTAAGTAGGACGTTGAGAACCATGGCAGTAAAAAGTAGTCCAAAAACGACTGGCTTCTTCTTCTTCTGGCATGACAGTGTGGGAGTTCCACAGACCCACTCCTCAGTGAAATTGGTGAAAGTTATAAAATAAAACAAAAAAACAAAGACCTACCCCCATCCCAGCCTTCTAAAGTCCCTTCAAGTGGTCATAAGCGCTAATGGCAAATGAAGAAACATGGAATTCAAGAAAATCTACTAGAACTTGATAAGGACAAGGAACTTTAGTGGTGTCTATAAACGACAATCTTGCTGCCACCCTTCCCCATCACAGCCAAGCAGGACAGAATCTCCACTCCAGACTGATGCCAAGGACACAGGGTTCTTCTAAACCCCAGCTCTTAGGCAGAGAACTATTTCAGCAGGATGAGCACCATAGCATGCCAGCATTTCTCATCTGGCCCACAGTTACTCAATGCTGAAGCTACACAGAGTGTGAGTGTGGCCGAGAGGTAGCGGCTCCCTTCTTCTGCCCAGTACCTGCTCCTGGAATGGAGGCTTTACCTGTGGTGAGGAACTGCTAAGAACACTAGACCCAGATTCTCTTGCCCCAGCTCAAGCCAACGAGGCCTGGGGCTGTAGCCACCACTCAACTGAGCACTCGGCTCCTCAACTGTAACGTCGCTTTCAGAGAAGTGTCCGTTACTCCTGCCCTCAGCCCTAGAGCCTGATTCACAGTCACCAGGGCTAGAAGAAATCATAAGCCAGACTTCCAAGGGAACCAGCTTCATTAGCGACAGGGTGTGGATAAGCTCAAACCTAAGGGTGCTCTTAAAAACTGTGGTTGCAGTGATAGGCCACTGGGAAAAGACTGACATTCACTGGAGATAAAGGCTGAATAAACTGTAGATCTGCTAGTTTGCCGAAAGAAATGGAAACAGACAGGTAGGAAGAGACCTTTTGGGGGTCAGAATAAATTTCAAAAACTGACCTTAGGAAGCATATCTTTAAAGTTGCCTGAATTTGACTGCAATAGTCTGTGAAGCAATCTATGTCCGTGAACACTGTCGAAAACAAAAGAGCAAGCAGGTGTAATTAGTGGAGTTTAAGAGCTGAGTATGGTCTGGGAAAGAAATAGCCAAAAAGAGTCCTGCCAGAATCAATGTTATCCCTGGATGGTTTTGGGCATACCCCAGGCTGTACCCACTGAGGGGCAACATTGAAGACTTCACACTGTTGGTGGGAGGGGAAAAGATATATTTGTATCTAGAATAAAGAATTCCTATAACTCAACGACAAAAAGACAAATCAGGCAATTAAAAATTGTGCAAAGGACTGAAACAGATATTTCTCAAAAGAAGATATACAAATGGTCAACAGCCACAAAATGATCTTCAACATTCTTAGACATTAGGGAATGGCAGATTGAAGCAACAAGATAACCACTTCCCATCCATCTGGATGGCTATAATCAAACTGAAAATAATCAGCACTGGTGAGAATACAGTAAAAATGGAACTCTCAAATATCACTGGTGGGAATATAACATGCTGCAACCACTGCAGAAAATACTTTGGTAGTTCCTCAGTAAGTTAAACACAGAGCATAAACATGTGACCCAGCAATCCCACTCCTAGAAATATATTCAAAAGAACTGAAAACAGGTGTTCAAACAAAAATGTTAACATGACTGTTCATAGTATTATTATTTGCAAAAACCAAAGGTGGAAACAACCCAATGAACATCAATGAATGAATGGTTAAACAAAATGTGATATATCCATACAATGGCATATTATTCAGCAATAAAAAGAAATAAAATTCTGATACAAGTTAACTGAAGGCAGACACAAAAGGCCATGCACTGTATGATTCCATTTATATGAAATATCCAGAAATCCACAGAGACAAGAAGTAGATGTGAGATTACTAGGAATTGGAGGTAAAAGAGAATGAGGAATTTTGGCTACAGAGCTTCTGTTGGGGTGCTGAAAAATTCTGGAACTATATAGCAGTGATGGTTGTACAACACTGTGACTATACGGTATGAACAGTTCATTTAAAATGGTTACAGTAATGTAGTTTATATTATGTAAATACCCACAATAACAATAAAAGCAAAACAATCTAATGCCAAACTTCATATATAGTATGAGAGTTCCCACAGTATAAGATTCAGATATAAAACTACACACCTTCACAGGTTCCATTTAATAAACTTTCAATTTATTCTTCATTTTTAAAAGTATTTAAATGTATAAATGCTAGACCTGAATACTGTTCCTATTATGTAAAGTATTACTCCAAGATTTTCTCAGCCTAGTTTAATTTCACAATATGTGACTAGTCATCTACCACATTTTGGCACAGAACGGTAATTAAAGCTTAAATATGAATCACATATAACATATAAATTGTATCTTATCAAAAGAAAAAGGCAAACAGAAAATCCACAGTGAAATACCACTTCACACTGTCTGGTATTGCTATAATAAAAAAACAAAAAGAAGAGCAATAATAAATGTTGGCTATACTCAGGAGAAATTGGAATCTTCATACACTGCTGCTGGGAATGTAAAATGACACAGTCACTTTGGAAAATAGTTTGGTGGTCTCTCAAAATATTAAACATAAAGCTACCATGTGATCCAGCAGTTCCACCCAAGAGAAATAATATCCAAATGTTTTCACAAGTGTTCACAGTAGCATTAGTCATAATAGCCAAAAGGTAGAAATAATTCAAATATCCATCAATGCCTAAATGGATATATAAAACACTGGACATCTATACAATAGAAGTATGACTGCACTTATATGAAATACTCCAGAAGAGACAAATCTATACAGAGTGGTTGAGTGGTTACCGAGAGCTTGGGGTGGGAACGAGAAGGGACTGCTAATGGGTGGGTAGTAAGTTTCAATACGGGGTGATGTAATGCTCTAAAAGTAAACTGTGAGGATGGCTGCATAGCTCTGCCACTGTACTGAAAACCATGAACAGTATCCTACACCCCACCTTTATTCTTTATGATTCACCAATATAAATCTTCTAATCTTCCATCCAGAGCCCAGTGAAAACCCCCACACTTATTTCAACTGCTTGACTCTGCTCACACTGTTTCCCTACCTAAAATACTCTCCCTAGTGTACAGTACAGGGGGTTTCCCTGGTAAGCACAGATGGTAAAGAATATGCCTGCAATGCAAGAGACCCAGGTTTGATCCCTGGGTCAGGAAGATTCCCTGGAGAAGGGACTGGCAACTCACCCCAGTATTCTCGCCTACAGAATTCCATGGACAGACCATGGGGTCACAGAAAGTCGGACACAACTGAGCAACTAACACACACACACACACACACACACAGGGGGGGTTCATGTTTGGGAGTTCGTGTACACCCGTGGTGGATTCATGTCAATGCAATGTATGCCAAATCCAGTAGAGTACTGTAAAGTAAAATAAAATTAAATTTAAAAAAAAGAATAAATTAGTGGTGGCTTTCAGTATGCAAATTTCTCAGAAAACTAAAAATGTAACATCACATGACTTAGTAATGTTTTTCTTGGATATATATTTTAAAAAACTCATAATGTTAATTAAAACCACACATTACCCCAGTATTCCTTGAGGTACACCATTCACCAAGACGTGTAAGCAATGTAAATATCCATTAGATGATAGATGAATGGATAAAGATGTGGTATATATGTACTGCGGGACACTTGTTGTTCAGACACCAAATTGGGTCTCAATCTTTAGAACCCATGGACTCTACCCCTCCAGACTCCTCTGCCCATGAAATTTTCCAGGCAAGAATACTCCAGTGGGTTTCCATTTCCTTTTCCAAGGGATTTTCCTTAACTAGGGATTGAACCCACATCTCCTGATTGCCAGGCAGATTCTTTGCCACTGAGCCACCCAGAAGACCTGTGGAATACTATTCAGACATGAAAAAATAATGAAATGCCCTTGCAACAATGAGGAAGATATAGTACTAAATAAAATAACTCAGACAGAGATAGACAATTACTGTATGATATCACTTATAGAATCTAAAAATACCACAAAGTAGAGAATATAACAACAATGGAGGCTCACAGATATACAGAACAATCTAGTGGTTACCAGCGGGGAGGGGAAGAGGGAGGGATAATGCAGAGATGGGAGAGCAGGAGGCACACCACGGTAGGTGTAAGATGAGCTCAAGAATGTATTGTACAACATGGGGAATAGAGCTAGTACTCTATAATAACTAAAAATGGAAAGAAAACTTTAACAATTGTATAATAAGAAAGAAAAGGAAAGAAAGAGGGGGAAGGAAGGAGGGAAGAAAGAAGGAAAAGAGTGGCGTTTTTGCAGGTCAAAAGCCAATATTGATTAGGACCTATTTAACGAAGGAATTTAGAATGGAGCAGTGGGCTTCCAAAGGAGGGGCAGGGGGAGTGGCCCACATCCAGTGCAGGCAATCCGGGGGGCATTGCCCACAAAGAGTTTTATTCCAAGAATAAAACCAAGTAAAAGTTGGTTCTCCTTTTATTACCATCTCCATACTCCAGTATTCTAAAATAAAGTCACTAATTAAGATCATTTCCTCTCCAAAACCAATTTTGTTTGGTTTAAATTTTAAAAGTTTCTTGTCATTAGTGTCAGGTTTTAATATTTTATATGTAATTTACAAGGTACAGAGTTTTAAATATATATATATACATACATACACACATATGTATATGTATGTGTATACATATATACCTACAGTTTCATAGGGCCAGAGTTTTAGTACTATTTTTTAAATATTCATTATCTTCTATGGGGGTTCTATGGGGGAGTTAGTTAAGATAAGCCCCTGTTAAACAGTTGGCACCAACACAGGCTGCCATGGTTACCACTGTTCCATTAAACAGAGAATACTTCATGGTTTGGAAGTCCTTGGTACCTCTTCCTGCACAGCCTGCAGTCCCTGAGGGAATGTACTAATACACACCCTACATTCAAACAGTTGATTCTAAACACACAGTGATATTACAAAGATTGTTAAGGTAAAGACACACCATGTGGTTAAATGCCTAAATATGTCAAATAAAGTATTCATGCAAGGTACAGTCTTTTTTAGTTTGAAAAGTACAAAATCTTATCTTGCAACGTAAAATATCTTGCTGAATTTGAAAAATGTTTTAAAGTGAAATGTACTCTTAACTGTCAGTTAATTTGAAAGTATGGACCAAAGAATATTGCCTTAATTGAGGCAGCTTAAACTATTTCATTTGCAGATGTTTTTTTCTTAAAAATTCCCTTACACGTTTATAGTCATAATTAGATATAAATGATCAATAGATTTTATACTGTTTATTTTCTGAACATTGTTTCCTTTAATTTATGAATGTAACTCGAAATTTTTTCTGTTGAGTGAATATTAAAAATTATTCCTCTCTCGTGTGCTGAACACACTGTTTACACTACTGTTGAGAGACTTTTATTGCCTAAAACCTTTTTATAAATCAGCTCTATGGTCTAGGTTTTTTATAATTCAGCTCTAGTGTCTAGGCTTTTTGTTTCACTTTGTTTAGGCTCAGGATTTTCTCATCTATTTCTGGCATCTTCAGAGTTTCTGATTGGAAAATGTGTCTGATGTTTAGTTGCTCAATCATGTCCAACTCTTTGCCACCCCATAGACTGTAATCCCACCAGGCTCTTCTGTCTATGGGGATTCTCCAGGCAAGAACACTGGAGTGGGTTGCCAAGTTCTCCTCCAGGGGATCTTCCTGACCAAGAGATGGAACTCACATCTGCTACAGCTCCTGTATTGCAGGTGGATACTTTAGCACAAAGCCAAAATATATCTTATGTACAAGAAATCCACTGTAATTATAAAGATTTATAAACAGTGGAAAGTAAAGATGGAGAAGCCCAAACAAGCATTTATCTTTTATGAATTAATAATAATAATAAACCTTCATTTTATTTGGCCTTCATTTATTTATTTTTATGACACACTTTCTTAACTCATAATTTCTCTTTAATATCATCTTATTTTTTGTAAGAGAAGGAAATGTTAACCCACTCCAATATTCTTGCCTGGAGAATCCCATGGATGGAGAAGCCTGGTAGGCTAAGGTCCACAGGGTCGCAAAGAGTCAGACACGACTGAGCGACTTCACTTCACTTATTTTGTGTAAATAACTACTTTTAACATGTATTAAGTAAGTAAGTAAGTAAAGTCACTCAGTCGTGTCCGACTCTTTGTGACCCCGTGGACTGCAGCCCACCAAGCTCCTCAGTCCATGGGATTCTCCAAGCAAGAATACTGGAGTGGGTTGCCATTTCCTTCTCCAGTTAACATATATTACAGACCAGATGTCTGCTGAGAATGAATGCCCCAATGTTTTGTTTGTATGGGAATATCTACTTCTCCTTTATACTTGAAAGATGATTTTCCTGGACATAAAAGTTAACTTTAGTAGTTTTTTCAAGAAACTTTAAATTTATGGACATGTTGTTCATGTACCGTGACTTTACCATGCATAACCATAACCACAGCTCATTCTAAAATATTTTCATCACTCCAGTGGAAAACACTCTCCATTTGGCAGACATTTTCCATTTCCCCCCTCATCTGGACCCTGGTATCCACTACTCTATTTTCTGTCTTTAGAGAACTACCTAAGCTGGGTCATATTCATTTACATGAATGGAATAATGCAATATACAGCCTTTTCTGCCTGGTTTCTTTGAATTAACATAATCATTTCAGAGCTCTAGAATGTTATAGCTTATGTTGGAACTCCATTCATTTGCTGGCCAAATAATATTGTATTGAAGGTTGTATTTATTCTATCCCCAGATGATGGACATTTGAGTCATTTCAACTTTTTTACTTTTTAAATTTCTTTTTAATCTATTTTAATTTAATAATTTTAAAATTTTAATTAAATGGCTTTTAAGTAAAACATGAATAAATTTTTAATGTAATGATTGTACATAATTTTGTTGTTTTCTCTCAAACTACAGCATGAATCAGACATAGGTATACATATATGTCCTCCCTCTTGAACCTCCCTCGCATCTCCCTGCCCATCCCAACCCCTTAGGTTGGTACAGAGCCCCTGTTTGAGTTTCCTGAGACATACAGCAAATTCCCTTTGGTTTTCTGTTTTACATATGGTAATGTAAGTTTCCAAGTTACTATTTCCATACATCTCACCCTCTTCCTCCCCTCTCCCCATGTCCATTGTTCTGTTCTCTGTGTCTTTTTCTCACTTGCAGTCCTGCAAATAAATGCTTCGGTACCATCTTTCTAGATTCTATATAAATGCATTAGTGTACAATATATATCTTTTGCTTTTTTACTAACTTTACTGTGTAATAGCTCTAGATTTATCCAGCTCATGAAAACTGACTCCAATGTGTTCCATTTTATGACTGAGCAATACTCTATTGGGGCTGGTGTATGGGGATGATCCGGAGGGATGATGGGGGGTGGGAGGAGGGAGGGGGGTTCATGTTTGGGAGTTCGTGTACACCCTGTCTCTTATACACATCTAGATGTGTATAAGAGACAGACNTGGGAGGGGAAAAGATATATTTGTATCTAGAATAAAGAATTCCTATAACTCAACGACAAAAAGACAAATCAGGCAATTAAAAATTGTGCAAAGGACTGAAACAGATATTTCTCAAAAGAAGATATACAAATGGTCAACAGCCACAAAATGATCTTCAACATTCTTAGACATTAGGGAATGGCAGATTGAAGCAACAAGATAACCACTTCCCATCCATCTGGATGGCTATAATCAAACTGAAAATAATCAGCACTGGTGAGAATACAGTAAAAATGGAACTCTCAAATATCACTGGTGGGAATATAACATGCTGCAACCACTGCAGAAAATACTTTGGTAGTTCCTCAGTAAGTTAAACACAGAGCATAAACATGTGACCCAGCAATCCCACTCCTAGAAATATATTCAAAAGAACTGAAAACAAGTGTTCAAACAAAAATGTTAACATGACTGTTCATAGTATTATTATTTGCAAAAACCAAAGGTGGAAACAACCCAATGAACATCAATGAATGAATGGTTAAACAAAATGTGATATATCCATACAATGGCATATTATTCAGCAATAAAAAGAAATAAAATTCTGATACAAGTTAACTGAAGGCAGACACAAAAGGCCATGCACTGTATGATTCCATTTATATGAAATATCCAGAAATCCACAGAGACAAGAAGTAGATGTGAGATTACTAGGAATTGGAGGTAAAAGAGAATGAGGAATTTTGGCTACAGAGCTTCTGTTGGGGTGCTGAAAAATTCTGGAACTATATAGCAGTGATGGTTGTACAACACTGTGACTATACGGTATGAACAGTTCATTTAAAATGGTTACAGTAATGTAGTTTATATTATGTAAATACCCACAATAACAATAAAAGCAAAACAATCTAATGCCAAACTTCATATATAGTATGAGAGTTCCCACAGTATAAGATTCAGATATAAAACTACACACCTTCACAGGTTCCATTTAATAAACTTTCAATTTATTCTTCATTTTTAAAAGTATTTAAATGTATAAATGCTAGACCTGAATACTGTTCCTATTATGTAAAGTATTACTCCAAGATTTTCTCAGCCTAGTTTAATTTCACAATATGTGACTAGTCATCTACCACATTTTGGCATAGAACGGTAATTAAAGCTTAAATATGAATCACATATAACATATAAATTGTATCTTATCAAAAGAAAAAGGCAAACAGAAAATCCACAGTGAAATACCACTTCACACTGTCTGGTATTGCTATAATAAAAAAACAAAAAGAAGAGCAATAATAAATGTTGGCTATACTCAGGAGAAATTGGAATCTTCATACACTGCTGCTGGGAATGTAAAATGACACAGTCACTTTGGAAAATAGTTTGGTGGTCTCTCAAAATATTAAACATAAAGCTACCATGTGATCCAGCAGTTCCACCCAAGAGAAATAATATCCAAATGTTTTCACAAGTGTTCACAGTAGCATTAGTCATAATAGCCAAAAGGTAGAAATAATTCAAATATCCATCAATGCCTAAATGGATATATAAAACACTGGACATCTATACAATAGAAGTATGACTGCACTTATATGAAATACTCCAGAAGAGACAAATCTATACAGAGTGGTTGAGTGGTTACCGAGAGCTTGGGGTGGGAACGAGAAGGGACTGCTAATGGGTGGGTAGTAAGTTTCAATACGGGGTGATGTAATGCTCTAAAAGTAAACTGTGAGGATGGCTGCATAGCTCTGCCACTGTACTGAAAACCATGAACAGTATCCTACACCCCACCTTTATTCTTTATGATTCACCAATATAAATCTTCTAATCTTCCATCCAGAGCCCAGTGAAAACCCCCACACTTATTTCAACTGCTTGACTCTGCTCACACTGTTTCCCTACCTAAAATACTCTCCCTAGTGTACAGTACAGGGGGTTTCCCTGGTAAGCACAGATGGTAAAGAATATGCCTGCAATGCAAGAGACCCAGGTTTGATCCCTGGGTCAGGAAGATTCCCTGGAGAAGGGACTGGCAACTCACCCCAGTATTCTCGCCTACAGAATTCCATGGACAGACCATGGGGTCACAGAAAGTCGGACACAACTGAGCAACTAACACACACACACACACACACACACGGTACAGTTAACTTACATACTTATTTTGAAGATGTTTCTGATCAAGTCAGTTCTCATGATCCTAATTATCCTCTAGATTTCATACATACCACTTAAAACTGGTAACACTGTAACCTCAAATATATACATAAAGCAGTTCCACTTTACTTCCTATCAATGTTTAGATTTTGCCAGAATCTCTAATTCATGCTTTTAATTTCTTTTATCTTCTCAGAGATAAACTACTCACTGCAGAATCATGAGGATCAAAAGTAATTGTGAGGGAGGGGGGTTCATGTTTGGGAGTTCGTGTACACCCGTGGTGGATTCATGTCAATGTATGCCAAAACCAGTAGAGTACTGTAAAGTAAAATAAAATTAAATTAAAAAAAAAAAAGTAATTGTGAGAACTCAACTAGGGCTCTAAGACAAAGAGGAAAAAAGTGTACAACCAGGGATATTGTAGGATAAGTAGCATCAAGAGTGAATGAAAAGAACCTCTCTGGTGGTCCAGTGGTTAAGAATCCACCTGCCAATGCAAGGGACATGGGTTCGAACCCTGGTCCGGGCAGATCCCACATGCCAAGGACAACTGAGCCTGTGTGCCACGACTACTAAACTCATGCTCCAGAGCCCACGAGGTGCAGCTACTGAGCCGATGTGTTGCGACTGCGGAAGCCAGAGTGCTCGAGCACATGCTCTGCAACAAGGGAAGCCCCTGCAACAGGAAGCCCACACACTGCCACTAGAGAGTAGCCCCTGCTCGGTACAACTAGAGAGAAGTCCACACAGCAGTGAAGGCTCAGTGCAGCCAACAATAACTAGCTAACAATTCTTTAAAAATTAAAAAAAAAGTGAATGAAATGTGCACTCCCTTCTCTATCAAAACCTGCAAACTCACCTGCTTCACCAACCAGAACCGTGACAACATCTTTATATCCCTCTTAATAGCAAGTGACTTCCCTGGTGGCTCAGACAGTAAAGCGTCTGCCTACAATGTAGGAAACCCCAGTTCGATCCCTGAGTCGGGAAGATCTCCTGGAGAAGGAAATAGCAATCCACTTCAGTATTCTTGCCTGGATAATCCCATGGACAGAGGAGGCTGACAGACTACTGTCTGTGGGGTCACCAAGAGTCGGACACAACTGAGCGACTTCACTTTCACTTTTTTCAGTTAATAGTGAGCACATTATCTTGAACACAGGTGGTACCAAATGTCTGCTGAATAAGAAACTGATGCTTTGAGAGCAACTTCCTACATGTTTATTCAGTAGTCCCCAAACCTTAACAAGTACCTGAAATTGTAAAGCAGGAAATAGGCATGAGGAAAAAGAAAACGAAAATGATGGGACACACATTCACTTCTCGACAGTGTATTATGTTCTTACTGTGTATTTCAAGGTGGCCATCTTACTGCTTTCCTCAAACCTAAGTATGTATACCAGGCATCCTTACCTTTAAGTAGTCACTGCACTTCATCATTATCAGAGCAGAAAAAGAGCACTAATACGAGAAGCAAGAATTTAGGTATGACACTTCACTTTCTCCTAATAGTGGGGTGCCAAGACTCAAGCTCCTATGCCTCTGCATGCAGTCAGGAAGAAACCCACACCATGAAGCCTGGAAGCGCATCGATGTATGAGGTGGGAATAAGAAGGAGCACTGCTTTCAAAGCAAAGAGGGTTGGCAGGGGCAAAAGACAAGTCTTAGGAGCTGAACTGCTGAAAGCAACAAAGACAATGGGTCATTAAAAAAAAAAAAAACCACAGACTGAAATTTGATCTAGACCCTGACTGCAGGAGCCTAGGATCAATCAATTCAAGAGCATCTCTTTCTGACACTCTGAATAAACAAAGCTAATGCCACCATCTAAAATTCCTCAGCATGGCCCTGAAGAACTATGAACACAGAACACTTCTTGTTTGTTTTACTGCTATTTCGTCACTCGGTTGTGTCCGACTCTCTGTGAGCCCATGGACTGTAGCATGCCAGGGTCCTCTGTCCATGGGATTTCCCAGGCAAGGATACTGGAGTGGGTTGCCATTTCCTTCTCCAGAGAATCTTCCTGACCCAGGATCAAATGTGAGTCTCCTACACTGGCAGGTGGATTCTTTACCACTGAGCCACCAGGGAAGCCCTCTCATTTAGTAAGCTTCAGAAATTCATTTTCCCCTTTCTATATATTTATACTTGCCTTGTGTTGTTTAGACTCCAAAACACACATGTTCTAATCATTCAGACTTGCCTGGAGGATTTCTCTGGTGGTAAAGCACTTAGCTCCAAATTTATCTTATTTAAGTTTGCCACACAAATAGTTTTTATTTAATTTGGGCCTAATAATTCCCTTCATACTTGTAAAAACTCCTTTTTAAAAATTATTTATTTTTTAATTGAAGGATAAATGCTTTACACAATTTTGTTGTTTTCTGTCAAACATCAACATGAATCAGCCATAGGTGTACATATGTCCCCTCACGTCAGGACAACTTCTTGTAGTGAATACACTGTTCGATTACATGAAGAGAAAGCATCATCACCAAGAGTCAGAACATACTGAACCACAGAGAGTAGTTTTATACAGGTCCTGTCATTTGATGGAATCACCCAAATGTATAAAGAATTTTGACCTCCCTCAGAGACATAGAAATCAGTGAATAAATACAAAAAGCACCAGTCAACAACATATATTTCTCTTTATACTAACTGGCCAATGATTTTAAACAGGCTGTCTAACTGGCAAGTGAAAAGGCTTTCATGTGCCTACAAGTAAGAAAAACTAGTAACTTTTAAATTTCCTGCAACAAGTGCAGGCTAACAATGTCTGGCCCATAGAAGGAGCTCAAAAAATAATTGCTGAACAAAGGACTGAAACAAAAGCCTTCATGAGGTATAGAGGCTAAATCATTTTTATGAAAAATACATTTTCTAAAGACTGTGAAAAGAGAAAATATTCACATGCATACTTTTCTATTTTAGTTTATCCCTTAAAATAAGAATTATACCCAAAAATGTTAACTGGGGCTTGAATTTGTTAGAATTTTTATTAATTTCTTCAAATTTCTCTAGCTTATCATTTCACAGTTATCAAAAAGGCAAATAGAGTAGTAAATTAAAAGTCCACTCCTTTCACAAAGGAGGCAAGAATATACGATGGGGCAAAGACAACCTCTTCAATAAGTGGTGCTGGGAAGAAAACTGGACAGCTACGTGTAAAAGAATGAAATTGGAACAAACACTTCCTAACACCATACACAAAGATAAACTCAAAATACATTAAAGACCTAAATGTAAGACCAGAAAATATATAACTTTTAGATGAAAACCTAGGCAGAACTCTCAATGACATAAATCAAAGTAAGATCCTCTATGACCCACCTCCTAGAATAATGGAAATAAAAACAAAAGTGAACAAGTGAGACCTAATTAAACTTAAAAGTTTTTACACAGCAAAGAAAACTATAAACAAGGTGAAAAGACAACCCTCAGAATGAGACACAGTAACGGAAACAACTGACAAATGATTAACTTCCAAAATAGATAAGCAGCTCATACAACTCAATACCAGAAAAACAACCAACTGAATCAAAAAGTGGGAAAAAGACCTAAACATTCATTTCTCCAAAGACATACACATGGCTAACACATACATGAAAAGATGCTCAACATCACTCATTATTAGAAGAATGCAAATCAAAACTACAATGAAGGTACCACTTCACACTGGTCAGAATGGCCACCATCAAATAGTCTACGAACAATAAATGTGGGGAGGGAGTAGAGAAAAGGGAACCCTCTTGCACTGTTGGTGGGAATGCAAATTGATACAGCCACTATGGAAGATGGTATTGAGATTCCTTAAAAACTAGGAATAAAAACACCATATGAGCAAGCAATTCCACTCCTAGGCATATACCCCAAGGAAACCTAAATAGAAAAAGACACATGTATCCCATTGTTCACTGCAGCACTACTTATAATAGCTAGAACATGGAAGCAACAACCAAGAGTCAGAACATACTGAACCACAGAGAGTAGTTTTATACAGGTCCTGTCATTTGATGGAATCACCCAAATGTATAAAGAATTTTGACCTCCCTCAGAGACATAGAAATCAGTGAATAAATACAAAAAGCACCAGTCAACAACATATATTTCTCTTTATACTAACTGGCCAATGATTTTAAACAGGCTGTCTAACTGGCAAGTGAAAAGGCTTTCATGTGCCTACAAGTAAGAAAAACTAGTAACTTTTAAATTTCCTGCAACAAGTGCAGGCTAACAATGTCTGGCCCATAGAAGGAGCTCAAAAAATAATTGCTGAACAAAGGACTGAAACAAAAGCCTTCATGAGGTATAGAGGCTAAATCATTTTTATGAAAAATACATTTTCTAAAGACTGTGAAAAGAGAAAATATTCACATGCATACTTTTCTATTTTAGTTTATCCCTTAAAATAAGAATTATACCCAAAAATGTTAACTGGGGCTTGAATTTGTTAGAATTTTTATTAATTTCTTCAAATTTCTCTAGCTTATCATTTCACAGTTATCAAAAAGGCAAATAGAGTAGTAAATTAAAAGTCCACTCCTTTCACAAAGGAGGCAAGAATATACAATGGGGCAAAGACAACCTCTTCAATAAGTGGTGCTGGGAAGAAAACTGGACAGCTACATGTAAAAGAATGAAATTGGAACAAACACTTCCTAACACCATACACAAAGATAAACTCAAAATACATTAAAGACCTAAATGTAAGACCAGAAAATATATAACTTTTAGATGAAAACCTAGGCAGAACTCTCAATGACATAAATCAAAGTAAGATCCTCTATGACCCACCTCCTAGAATAATGGAAATAAAAACAAAAGTGAACAAGTGAGACCTAATTAAACTTAAAAGTTTTTACACAGCAAAGAAAACTATAAACAAGGTGAAAAGACAACCCTCAGAATGAGACACAGTAACGGAAACAACTGACAAATGATTAACTTCCAAAATAGATAAGCAGCTCATACAACTCAATACCAGAAAAACAACCAACTGAATCAAAAAGTGGGAAAAAGACCTAAACATTCATTTCTCCAAAGACATACACATGGCTAACACATACATGAAAAGATGCTCAACATCACTCATTATTAGAAGAATGCAAATCAAAACTACAATGAAGGTACCACTTCACACTGGTCAGAATGGCCACCATCAAATAGTCTACGAACAATAAATGTGGGGAGGGAGTAGAGAAAAGGGAACCCTCTTGCACTGTTGGTGGGAATGCAAATTGATACAGCCACTATGGAAGATGGTATTGAGATTCCTTAAAAACTAGGAATAAAAACACCATATGAGCAAGCAATCCCACTCCTAGGCATATACCCCAAGGAAACCTAAATAGAAAAAGACACATGTATCCCATTGTTCACTGCAGCACTACTTATAATAGCTAGAACATGGAAGCAACCTAGATGTCCATCGAAAGATGAATGGATAAAGTTGTGGTAAATATACACAATGGAATATTACTCAGCCAAAAAAAGTGAATCAGTTCTAATGAGGTAGATGAACCTAGAGCGATTATACAGGGTGAAGTAAGTCAGAAAGAGAAAGATAAATATCGTACATGAATGCATGCATAAATATGGAATCTAGAAAGATGGTACCAAAGAATTTATCTGGAGGGCAGCAATGGAGAAAATGACATAGAGAACAGACTTACAGACACAGGGAGAGGGGAGGAGAGGGTGAGATGTATAGAGAGAGTAACATGGAAACTGACATTACTGTATGTAAAACAGACAGTCAATGGGAATGTGCTGTAGGTCTCAGGGAACTCAAACGGGCTCTGTATCAACCGAGAGGGGTGGGATGGTAAAAGAAACGGGAGGGAAGTTCAAGAGGGAGGGGACATATGTATACCTATGGCTGATTTACATTGAGGTTTGATAGAAAACAACAAAGTTCTGTAAAGCAATTATCCTTCCACTAAAAAATAAACAAAAATTAACTTCTTTAACTCACAATGTAAGTAATATAGCTGACTGCACAGAAAATTAAAGAAGTATGAATTTCCTATATATGTTTTTTAAGGATTATTATCAATAAACCTTCAAGTTCTGGTCATGGTCTATCCATATAACTCTCATTAAATTTAAATCAACTCTCAAATGAAAAATATTGGCAAGCAATGTATCCTCCAAAGCTGGATGCACAACTTACTTCAACTTGAAAAAGTTCTCCAGCCCCCTCACAGTCATTGGATGTGATTACTGGAGTATGAATATGCACAAAGCCACTGTCCTGGAAGAAAGAGAGAAACCACATCTGTCTGTGAAACAGTTCCAAGAATATACACCTTTTTATATGATTAAAACAGCACTATGTCACATCAAATTTCTCCTTAATCACACAAATAAAACTACTGAAATATCAAATGGAATGTTTATTATGCACAAAAAATATTATTAATAAATCCAAACTAACTTAGACAATATCTAGTCCAACCTCCTCACTTTCAAGAAAAGGAACTGAGGCCCAGAGAAATTTAATGAGAGGTCAAAGTCACACAACTAGTCAGTGTCAGAGCTGCAACTGGAACCTGGGTGCTCAGGCTGTCTCTCTGGTGCCATTTCTTCTTCTCGCTTCTCCAACATACCGGGAGTGATTTAACACACACTCATTCACTCAGGCTAATGCACCATGATGTTGCCCACATTACTAAGGGAATACAAACTGATCAATATTAAGTTCAATTATTTTGGGATAAGAAATTGTAACAACTATAAAAAGGAGAAAATTTTGGCAACCAGGGACTGAAGAAACAAAGAGCAAAACAGGCAGAAATATTATTTAGGAAGTCTGCCACTAAACTGCTAGCACAGCACACTGCACGTGGCGACGGCAGTGTGCTTCCTCCGCGTCAAGGAAGATTCTGAGCAGCAAACCCTAAGGAACCCAACTGCGATTCTTCCACTCTGAAGTCTGAGACTATCTCCATTAGTGAACCACAAAAGCTGTTACTAGTAAAATTGAAATAACCCAGCAACTTCAAAGTTATACTTTCATTTTGACTATGGATGTAGGTAAAAGGTTACAATCAGCATAAATGTTGCAAGGTAGGGGTGGGGGCAGCTAAAGTGAATTTATGTTGCAAAGGCAGAAGAATGTGTGTTTAATAGACACATTTTGCTCTTGAAATCAACATAATAAATTCGTATATATATATATATACATCTGCCTGTGTGCTCAGTCACTTCAGTCGTGTCCAACTCTTTGCGATCCCTTAGACTGTAGCCCTCCAGGCTCATCTGTCCATGGAATTTTCCCAGCAAGAATACTGGAGTGGGTTGCCACGCCCTCCTCCAGGGGATCTTCCTGACGCAGGGATCAAACTGGCGTCTCCTGCACTGCACACAGATTCTTCATAGCCGAGCCACCGGGGAAACTCATATACACATCTAATCTCTGCTACATTCTGCCGGTCACGGGCGAAATGTAAAATATGTCAGTGCACTACCAGGGGCCTCCCATATTTGCCCCTTCCTTCCTATTAAGACTGAATTCAAGTATTGTGGCCAGGATACAAAGCATCCAGCCAAGTACTTGCCTTATGAGGTAGAATGATTACATTTTCAAGCTATAAATTAGGAGTCTTAGGAAGTATTCAAATATGTACTTAATCTGGGAACAACATTCGGAGAAGTGCTGCAGAGAGCACATTATAGAGAACAAATGAAACAGAATCAATAACATGACTGCATTAAACTTTTATCTCCCAGGAGCCAAGAATTATGGACATGAATCATTTATTCCACATGAATGCAAGCAACTATGAGCCTGAGTGCAGTAAACAAAGAAAGGAAGTGAAAAATCCAAAGGAAATGAGGGTGGCGAGAGGGAGGGGAAAGGGAGGAGAAAATTTAACGGCTGAATGTAACTGCCAGAGTTAGAACTGGTCAACTGCTACGAGAAACAATGCTGTAAATCTTATGGAAATAACTAGATGGGATTTTAAAAAATAAATATTACTCAAATAATACTAAACCTCCCAAAAGGCGTCACCAGCTTTTTAAGTCTAAATAGTGCTAGCAAGGCCTATCATATCTAAGACTGTAACATTACCACCAAAAGTTATAAAGAAGAAGGTACAAAGGAATAACAAAGGTGAGAACAAAGTCCAAAAATGAGAACGTGAACAGCGAAGCTAGGAAAATAAGTAGCAAGGGTACTGTCAGTGGCTGCCTCCAATGGGGTTCCAGTGTCAAGTACTTATCCCATCCCATAGCAAAGGGGTTCCTAATGAGAGACAGAAATGCCAGAGAAGGGGGCAAAAATAGTGGCCCAATTATTCAGATCTCACCCACCACCTCTAAATATCTATGTATTTGGACAGATACATACTTATACAACCAGATATGATAAAACAATGAGTACGTGAAAATTAAAAATTTGTGTACTAAGACCCATATGTATTACTCAAAGACTCATGGACTGTTTTTAACACACACAAAACAAGTATCATTATTTAATCAGACTCAACAGAAAAGAAACAGGACAGCAATTGCTGGCTGCAGGCGCACCACCGGCCAACAGTGACAGCAGGAGGAGATCAACCAACAAAACAAAACCCAAAAACACACCCATAAAAAGCAGTCACGGGAACTCAAAGACACAGCAGTCCAGGGTCATTTAACCCAGTGTCAAAGAACACTCCCCACTGTGACAGGCTTTGAGGCACCGCCATGCTGAGAAGGAAACAATCTGATACTCAGAAGAAGAAACTCAACTCACCAAGAAAGGGCAAATGTATTAACATCTTTTCAGGAGCCTAAAGTAACAAACACAGAAAAAGCACCCAATACAGAATAATATATAACTATAATTTAGTATGTCCTATAACATTCATACACAAGTGGGTAACATCTTAAAAGGGGAATATCAAGATTATGTTTTCTAGGGCCTTACAATTAAAAAGTGAATTTTTAAGATTCAAAAGTGCCTATCTTTATAAACATGTCTAACACTGCAAAAAGTCATTATTTTTAACCACCTAAAAGATCCCTGGGTTGGGAATATTCCCTGGAGGAGGGCATGGCAACCCAATCCAGTATTCTTGCCTGGAGAATCCCATGGACAGAGGAGCCCAGCAACCTCCAGTCCATGGGGTCAAAAAATCAGACACAACTGAGCGACTAAGCACAGCACAAAATGTTTTTTAAATTTTACTTTGCTGATTCTTTGATTTCAGAGTTTTCTAGTTTATTCTCTCATGTAAAAATAGTTTATCTGTAAAAACTTCAGACAATAAACAAATGTGTTTAAAAAAAAAGTGAAATGCATGAATTAGGAAAAGCCCACTTGTTAATGGACTGCCAATACCACCACCTAGTGGCCAAAAATCCATAAAGCTTTCAGAATCGAAGCAGGTCCACTAATAGCTGAAGACAAATGGGGGAAAATACTTTTACACCTGAACAAATTTTCTGTTTGTATAGTTCAAGCATTACTGAAAAGCCACATGAAAGCTGTGTGAGAAAGCTTATGACAGCATATGAAAATGCACCTCTTTAAACCATAATGGGATGACACTATATAATGTGATTTATTTTTCTTTGTTTATTCTTATACTTTAAAGCCATGCTGTTCTTTAGCTGTCACACCAGAAATTATCTCTTAAGGAGCTCTGCAAAGAGTGAGAATTTTCTTGTATTCTATGGCAGGGCTGCGCCTGCATGACGTTGGATGCTGTCCAAGGGAAGGGTATGCTGTCAGACAATCTTCCCAAATGAGCTGCATGCGGAGAAGTGGCTTAGGAAGAGTTCCAAAACTACATGGAATAATACTGAACTTTATCTATTGGCTCACTCTTGCCTTTGGAGCCCTTCCATCCACCACATGGGAGGAGGGTCTCATCAATAGCCCAACTACATTCCACTGTGGCTTTCCTGGGTTTGGGATAAATGGCTGAAAAGCAAAGCAAAATGAGACAAATGTCTTTAGTCATTAGATCAACCTACNACTATCTCCCAGAGTTTGCTCAAAATCATGTCCTTTATCAGTGATGCCATCCAACCATCTCATCCTCTGTCACCCCTTTTTCCTGCCCTCTATCTTCCCTAGCATCAGGGTCTTTTCCAATGAGTCAGCTCCTCACATCAGGTGGCCAAAGTACTGGAGTTTCAGCATCAGTCCTTTCAATGAATATTCAGGATTGATTTCTTTTAGGATTGACTGGTTTGATCTCCTCGCTGTCCAAGGGACTCTCAAGAATCTTCGCCCACCATAGTTCAAAAGCATCAGTTCTTTGGTACTCAGTCTTCTTTATGGTCCAACTCTCACATCCCTACATGACTACTGGAAAAACCATAGTTTTTCTTTGCACCTTTGTTGTTAAAGTGATACCTCTGCTTTTTAATACACTGTCTAGGCTTATCATAGCTTTCTTTCCAAGGAGCAAGTGTCTTTTAATTTCATGGCTGCAGTCACCATCTGTAGTGATTTTGCAGCCCAAGAAAATAAGGCCTCTCACTGTTTCCATTGTTTCCCCATCTATTTGGCATGGAGTGATGGGACTAGATACCATGGTCTTCATTTTTTGAAAGCTGAGTTTTAAGCCAGCTTTTTCACTCTCTTCTTTCACCTTCACTCAAGAGGCTCCTTAGTTGTTCTTTGCTTTCTGCCATAAGGGTGGTGTCACCTGCCTATCTGAGGTTATTGATATTTCTCGCAGCAGTCTTGATTACAGCGAGTGATTCATCCAACCTGGTATTTCACATGATGTACTCTGCATATAGGTTAAATAAGCAGGGAGACAATATTCAGCCTTGATGTATTCCTTTCCCAATTTGGAACCAGTCTGTTGTTTCATAGCCAGTTCTAACTGTTGTTTCTTGACCTGCACACACCTTTCAGGAGGCACAAAAGGTGGTCTGGGATTCCCATCTCTTGATTTTTTCTAGTCTGTTGTGATCCACACAGTCAAAAGCTTTAGTGTAGTCAATGAAGCAGATGCTTTCCGGAATTTCCTTGCTTTTTCTATGATCCAACAGATGTTGCCAATTTGATCTGTGGTTCCTCTGCCTTTTCTAAATCCAGGTTGTACATCTGGAAGTCCCCAGTTCACGTACTATTTAAGCCTCGTTTGAAGGATTTTGAATAGTACCCTGCTAGCATGTGAAACGGGGAAGGCAATGGCACCCCACCCCAGTACTCTTGCCTGGAAAATCCAATGGACGGAGTAGCCTGGTGGGCTGCAGTCCATGGGGTCACTAACAGTCAGACAGACTGAGCGACTTCACTTTCACTTTTCTCTTTCATGCATTGGAGAAGGAAATGGCAACCCACTCCAGTGTTCTTGCCTGGAGAATCCCAGGGACGGGGGAGCCTGGTGGGCTGCTGTCTATGGGGTCACACAGAGTCGGACACGACTGAAGTGACTTAGCAGCAGCAGCAGC
>SJYX01004200.1:181832-194790 GCA_006410675.1 Oreotragus oreotragus | reverse complement strand
GTCTATGGGGTCACACAGAGTCGGACACGACTGAAGTGACTTAGCAGCAGCAGCAGCATGTGAAATGAGTGCAAATTGTGGGGTAGTTTGAACATTTTTTGGTATTGCCCTTCTTTGGAATTGGAATGAAAACTGACCTTTTCCAGTCCTGTGCCCACTGCTGCGTTTTCCAAATTTGCTGCCAGACTGAGTATAGCACTTTAACAGCATCATCTTTTAGGATGTGAAAATCTCAGCTGGAATTCCATCACCTCCACTAGTTCTGCTTGTAGTAATGATTCTTACACTTGACTTCACACTCCAGTAATGGTAGCCTATTTTAGAGTTATCTATTCCTTTTAGGCCTGTGCACACACTAAATTGTGACGTACAGAAATAGGTCCCATACCTACGAAAGTGACAATATGATCAAATTAACAGGAATCTGGGGACTGCTAGCAGGCTCAGAGTTCCCTAATGTGTGAATACTTACAAATGACACTGAAATGAGGGGGAAGAATAGGGGAAGGCACCAGGGAAAACAATTTACGAAGAGTAAAACACAGGGCAAATTTTTAATAATGAAACTTCTCTAAAAAGCAAAAACAGTAATGGTTACCATTTTCATTCTTCTGAGTTCCAAATTATTTTCACAGTCTATTTTTCAGACACCTTCATATCTGATTCTTAATTTTAAATGTCAATTAGAACTTCTTAGAATATTGTTCAGAAAGACGTTTTTTTTAATTGCCTATTTTCTTTCTTTCAATTTCTTCCAGTTATCCAAAAGAACTAAAAATGAGCTAAAATAATGCCATTTCCCTGTATTTCCTCACTTTTCGTTCATTAAATATTTGAAGAGTACAGATAAACGACAGGGGAGTCAAATGGCTAGGACATAAACTTCAGCTGTGCCACAATATGACCTAATGCAAGTTATTATGCCTGGTTGGGCCTCATTTCCTCCAATTAGAAAATGGATTGATAATCTATGAAATTATCCCGACCTCTTTGTTGCTGTTCAGTTGTTAAGCCATGTCCGACTCTTTGTGACCCCATGAACTGTAGCAGCCAGGATTCCCTGTCCATCAACATCTCCCAGAGTTTGCTCAAACTCATGTCCATTGAGTCAGTGATGCCATCCAACCATCTCATCCTCTGTTGCTCCCTGCTTCTCCTGCCTTCAATCTTTCCCAGCATCAGAGTCTTTTCCAATGAGTCTGCTCTTTTCATCAGGTGGCCAAATTTCCTTTGGGATTGACTGGTTTCATTTCCTTACTGTCCAAGAGATTCTCAAGAGTTTATAACCTCTTTATCAATCTATAAATAAAAAGTTACCACCACTCCAGTATTCTTGCCTGAAAAATCCAGTGGAGAGAGGAGTCTGGCAGTCTACAGTTCATGGAGTCACAAAGAATCAGATGCGACTGAGCTCACACACACTAACAGGAGAGTGTTCCAAAAACAAGAGTAAACATGTCTTAATGTAGCATTTATCTTTGTTCCGCCCAAACATGACCACACTCTAGCACTGTCCAATAGAATTGCCCGTAATAAATAGAAATGTTCTGTATCTGTGCAATGCAGGACAGAAGCCACTAGGTGCATGTGACTACTGAGCACTTGAAATGTGGCTAACGCCACTAAGGAAGGCAATTTTTAAATTTTGAATCATTTAACATTAAATAGCCACAGGTAGCTAGTGGCTACTGCGCTGGATGATACAGTTCTAGATAATGGAAAAGTCATTTCCAGGCACAGCATTCCTAAGAACTGTTTGCCCTGGTATGTCTTTGTCATTGTAGCTGACTAGGCATGCTTGTAAAAGTGGCAAATTTCAACAGTGAAAGGCACCAGAGAGATGCACAGAGTAGTATCACTTAGCTCCTACTCCTAAGACTCAACCATTTACATGAGTACTTTCTGCTACTCTTTCTACATTCCTCAGTCTATAGTCTGTTTCAATTATCTAGGAAGTCACGATCGAAATGATCCAAGTGCCAACTTCCTAACATTACACATAAAACACTGCTAGTTTTAATTTAAGCCATTTTAAAAACAGCCTCCGTAAAAGTGTTATAAAACATACCTTGGCATCACAATTGCCAACAACTTCAATTTTTTCTGCCTTCAGTTCCACATTTTGCTTTTTGGATGGACTTTTTACCAACTGTCCTTGAACTTCCACAGAACTCCCAAAAGCCAGTTCTCTACAGTAATGAAAAACCAACATAAACAAGATCTTACAAGTAGCTCTCATATTAATACAAATCTTGCTATCAAAACACTAAAGTATTTAATGATAGATAACCCTTAATTGGGTTAAAAACTACATGTAGTTAAGAAAGAAGCAAAGGATAGGTAGGGGATATTGTCATATGAAAATGTTAAAGAAAACAATCTTGATTCTATGTATTTGGATTTGAGCATCAATGCTATGAAAAGCAGATACGCTTAGAAAGATCACTGAGGGGCAATATGAACACCTGGATGATGGAAATGAGAAACAGAGGAGATGAAAAAACAAACAAAAAAAACCCAAAGTATTCTTAAAACAAAACAAAAACCTCACCTACTGTCAAAGCTTGAATCTGCTACAATCTGAAGGCTTTCCAAAGATGACCCATCATTTACGTGCAGGAACAGGACTTCCTTCTGGGAGCGGATTGAACGAATCCATCCCTGATGAGAAATATTTCTAAACTTGAGTTTAAAACACAAACATTTTATATTTTCATTACATATACACACAGAAGACTAAGTGAAAAATGAAAAAAGTCCTCATAACCCTGCCTGAACAAATCAATTGCTTTTAGAGTAGCTCATCCACATGCATATAATTTTATATGGTCCTTATCATAGTGAAATATAGCTTTGGCATTCCACTGTTGTTTCATTAATAAAGCTCACCATTTTGAATATATGCCCCAAATCCCATTAGGTTAATGAGCCTAATTCACATAACCAATCCCCTAATATTCCAGGTTTTCTTCCTGCCCCTAATCCCTCCCCTACACAACAGGCACATATCTTGGTTCCTTTCTCCTTTTGTATCAAATTCCCAGAGAGATTATGTACAGACTAGAAAGGTTTTCATGGGATTTTTTTTTTCCAAAGTATCACACAAAAAGAGTTCTCAAGAAACTTAGTATGAACACATACTAAGTAAAACATAAACTTTCAGAGACGCTCTGAATTTAAGTGATAGGTATGTATGAGGGCTTCCCTAGTGGCTTAGTGGTAAAGAATCCATCTGCCAGTGAAGATGTGGGTTCGATCCCTGGGTGGGGAAGATCTCCTGGAGAAGGTAATGGCAATCCACTCCAGTATTCTTGCCTGGAGAATCCCATGGACAGAGGAGCTTGGCGGGCTACCGTCCATGGGGTCACAAGAGCCAGACACAATTTAGACACTAAACAACACAACAAGAATGTATGAGTACAAATGGAGATGTCTTCAAGTAGACCAGTAACAATACAAACAGCTCTCTGAGAGATGACAACCAACTTACATTTAACTAGCATAGAAGTCGAGAATGTTCTAGCAGTCTTTCAACAATTATGAAACAACTGATAGTGTCTGATTAACCATTTAAACACTGGGAAACCATGATTGGCTATTAAACTTGGGGAAAGTGGTATGCTCCTACTTAGAAATTGTCTACATCCTGGCTTTCTTTGTATCCTCAGCACACCCTGTAGACACTGTTATTCAAGCCCTTCTATTACTTATTCGCATGTCCATATTTTGGGGGGTTTAGCAACCACGTTTGTAGTTGCCTTGAAGGCTATTGTCAGGGACACAGTAGAAAACCCACAAGTATTTTTTAGTGGAAGAATATTATCATGTACTGAACACTACTAGGTGACAGGCATTTTACTACCTTCTTCATATACTGTCTCAATCTACTCCTCACAACAGCTCTATGGATTTTCATTAGTCACATCTTACAAGTGAAGAATTGAGGCTCAGAGAAGTTAAATAACTTGCATAAGGTCACACTTCCAGTAAAGGATAAAGACTGAATTTGAACTCAAGTCTACCAGGAAGCCCTTGATCTTTCTCCAGGGCTATACTGAAAAAAGGTAAATTACCTGTCTTATGCACAAGCCCCTTCATAACTTGGAGCAAGGCCAATCAACAGTAATTTCCAAAGCACCACAGTCTTGCTTTTTACTTGTTAGTAAAGGTTAACATTTATGCAACACTGTTTAACGTGCTTCTGTTCTACTTCTCTGTGAAATAAGGACTACCATTATCTCCTTTCTTATAAGTGGAAATTGAGGTTAAGAGCACATAGCGACATGCCCATCATTAACAAGCTACCAAGTGGAGAGATTTAAATGTAGGCAGCTTGACCACAGCTCTGAAAAACTGCTATACTTCACTTTTCTCTTTAAAAATATTTATCTACTTAATCCTCACAAGAACTTAATGAAGTGAATATTATGTTCAGTTCAGTTGGTCAGTCATGTCTAACTCTTTGCAACCCCATGAACCACAGCACGCCAGGCCTCCCTGTCTATCACCAACTCCTGGAGTCCACCCAAACCCATGTCCATTGTGTCAGTGGTGCCATCCAACCCTCACATCCTTTGTCATCCTCTTCTCCTGCCCTCAATCTTTCCCAGTATCAGGGTCTTTTCAAATGAGTCAGCTCTTCACATCAGGTGGGCAAAGTATTGTAGTTTCAGCCTCAACAACAGTCCCTCCAATGAACACCCAGGACTGATCTCTTTTAGGATGGATTGGTTGGATCTCCTTGCAGTCCAAGGGACTCTCAAGAGTCTTCTCCAACACCACAGTTCAAAAGCATCAGTTCTTCGGTGCTAAGCTTTCTTCACAGTCCAACTCTCACATCCATACATGACTACTAGAAAAACCATAGCCTTGACTAGACGGACCTGTGTTGGCAAAGTAACGTCTCTGCTTCTTAATATGTTGTCTAGGTTGGTTATAACTTTCCTTCCAAGGAGTAACTGTCTTTTAATTTTATGGCTGCAGTCACCATCCGCAGTGATTTTGGAGCCCAGAAAAATAAAGTCAGCCACTGTTTCCCCATCTATTTGCCATGAAGTGATGGGACTGGATGCCATGATCTTAGTTTTCTGAATGTTGAGCTTCAAGCCAACTTTTTCACTCTCCTCTTTCACTTTCATCAAGAGGCTTTTGAGTTCCTCTTCACTTTCTGCCATAAGGGTGGTGTCATCTTCATATCTGAGGTTATTGACATTTCTCCAGGAAATTTTGATTCCAGCTTGTGCTTCCTAAAGCCCAACTTTTCTCATGATGTACTCTGCATATAAGTTAAATACGCAGGGTGATGATATACATTATCATGTTAGGGATGAAGAAACCTATTCAGAGAAATTAGGATAACCTTGTTAAATACTCAAAGTTACCAAGTAGTGGAGCTGGAATTCAAATACAGTTCTTAGTTCAAAGGTCACATTTTTAATCAATAAATTCTTCTGAAATGCTCTCTCCATCCCATTCCCCCTTCGTCTACCCAGGAACACATTCTTCAGGATTCAGTTGAAATGTCACCTCATGCAAGAAGTCTTCTTTGACCACCTCACACTCTTAAGAACTTCCCTCTGTCTTCCCAAAGTTTTCTATAGAAATACAGCTAATACTTATCATATTGTTATAATTTCTCGTCTGAGCCATCAGACCAGGGCTGTATACAATACAATATGAG
Organism: Oreotragus oreotragus; assembly: GCA_006410675.1. Taxonomy (NCBI): domain Eukaryota; kingdom Metazoa; phylum Chordata; class Mammalia; order Artiodactyla; family Bovidae; genus Oreotragus; species Oreotragus oreotragus. Next base: position 189,110 of record SJYX01004200.1, on the reverse strand, counting down.
CCACATATGTAATTTTACATGTTTTACTGGCAACTTGAAAAATAAAATGCCTAAAATTAACTTTAACAGTATATTTCATTGAATCCAAAATATATATCAACATGTAATCAATATAAAAAATACTGAGCTACTTTGCATTTTTTTTTTTTGCTCTTCAAAATTGGTGTGTATTTTACAACTACATTACCACTCAATTCAGATGCTTCTAAATTAGACTGTTTTTGCCACTGTTTAGTCACTAAGTTGTGCTGGACTCTTCGCGACCACAAGGACTGTAGTCAGTCAGGCTCCTCTGCCCATGGGATTTCCCTGGCAAGAATACTGGTGTGGGCTGCCATTTCCTTCTCAACGGGATCTTCCCCCAACCACAGATCCAATCCTCCTCCTGCCTTAACACTAAGCCACCTGGGAAGCCCCCAAATTAGACTGTACAGCACTAACACTGAAGCCTGCTAACCTAGGGAGTAGGTTCTGTTCTTCCTCCTCTGTAGACTACCACACAGAAGGTATCATTAATGTGTGCAGAATCAACAGATGAATGCAAGAAAATGGTTTGATTTGTATCATAGAAACCCATGAAAACCAAAGAAACACAAAGAGGGGGAAAGTGGTCACACAACTAGAAATCACGGATATGTGAGGACAACAAAAATAACTGTATGAGTGTTACAGCAACCTAATAAGTCAAACCATCTTGCTTGGTCTGCTCCTTTAAGCAGGAATATTCTGTGTGAAGCTCCTGCAAATACTATTAACAAGAGAAATGTTAGCAGCTGACATTTACTGAGATGGGCCACTGTCCTAAATATTTTATAACTAATCTTTAGGACTATGAACTAAGGACTATTATCATCTTCATTCTTATAAGAAGAAATTGAGGTTTAGAGAACATAAGCGATATACCAATCATTAACAAGCGACTAAGTGGCAGAGATCTAAACCTAGGCAGTTTGGCACCAGAGCTCTTTCAAACTGCTACACTCCACTTGTTTTCCTAATTTACTGCATGTGTATGTGTGTGTGTGTGTTTGTGTCTGTCCCCATGGACTGCAGCCCGCCAGGCTCCTCTGTCCATGGAATTCTCCAACCATGTACACTCCTTACCCTCCATCTGTTCTAATTCGGTGTGTGTGTGTGTGTGTGTGTGGAGGGGAGGGGCGATGGACTGCAGCCCACCAGGCTCCTCTGTCCATGGGCTTCTCCTACACTGCATTTGTTCTCCTAACTCAGTGTGTGTGTGTGTCCTAATTCAGTGTGGGTGGGGGTCCCAATGGTCTGCAGCCCACCAGGCTCCTCTGTCCATGGGTTTCTCCAGGCATTAACACTAGGGTGGGTTGCCACTGCCTTCTCCACCTAATTTACTAAACGNCTCCTAACTCAGTGTGTGTGTGTGTCCTAATTCAGTGTGGGTGGGGGTCCCAATGGTCTGCAGCCCACCAGGCTCCTCTGTCCATGGGTTTCTCCAGGCATTAACACTAGGGTGGGTTGCCACTGCCTTCTCCACCTAATTTACTAAACGTAAGTTATATGCGAAGCCCTGAGGTAGTTAAAAGTTGAATAAACGGTATGGTTTGGTTGACCAAACGTTTACTGCCAACCATGTATGAATACCAAGACGGGTAACAGTTCCTGCTCTCAAGGAGCTTTGTCACTGTGAACACACGGCATGAGGGACAAATGAAAAGGAGTTCATTCATTTTTCTCTAAGATTAACAACACCCTGCGTCATGAAAGCAAACTTCCAGCACTTTTCAGGCACTGAAACAGTTTTCCGAAAAGAACGGTAACCAAGGAAAGGAGAAAAACGTGGACACACGGTCGCCTGTATTTTCTAACTTTCCCCGCCGGTCGTTCTGTCCACCGACAAGCTGAGAGGTGGGTGAGCAGGACAAGCTTAGAGGCGGATGCGCCACTCCGTCAACGAAGACAAACCCGCCCCCGGCCGACACACTAACCTGGACCTTAACGCGCTCCCCGTTCGCGCTCTGGACCCCCAGAGCTCCCCGCACGCTCACTCTGGCTGCAGGTCTGTGCCTCGGGCAGGGAGCCGAGGAGCAGGAGCGCAGGGCTCGGAGCAGGCACCGCGCCCCGAACATCGCGCGGCCGCCCCAGGCCCTCCTCGGGACCAGNACACAACTGAAGTGACTTAGCAGCAGTAGCAGCAAGAAAGGAAACCCTGCCATTTGTGACAACACACATCAACTTTGAAGGGATTATGTTAAGCAAAGTAAGTCATACAGGGGAAGACAAATACCATAGGATCTCACTTATATGTAGAACCAAAATATAGATACAATTTTTGATTCCAAATATGTGTGTATATATATACACACACACATATACAAATACCCAATTGTCATATAATCATTAGTACAGAGATTAAGGAAAAACATACCCTTGAGCAAAATGAGTTGTTCTGTTGTGTGATCATTAGCTCTGGGCTTAAAGTTAGTCTTGAACACTGTTTTCATAACAACTCAGAGTTTGAGAAAAAAGTGTCTTATGGGACTAAGACAAAGCAACACAGAAAGAACACATTTGTCCCCTTCTCCTCCTTGAGGGCCCTGGACTCCTTACCAACTGACCTAAGAGTTAGCTCTCTCACTCCCCCCTTTTTCTTTTAGGGGAACATGGCTGCTGAGGGAAAGGGGGTTGGTCTCATTCTGTAGCTACTTCCTGCTGGCTTGGGGCACAGACTCTAAACTGTTCAGGCAGCACATTCTCCTTAACCTCATACTGAGGGTCTCTGATCCAGGGGCCCCAGGTAATAGTTGGAGGAGGCTACAGAAATTGTAGGGTCATGAACAATCATTTGTTACCCAAAAACTTTTAGACAGAAACAAATCCCATTATACAATTCCAGATATAAGGCAAAATAGTCACTAAACCAAGTTGAGATAATCAAAATTAAAAGCCACTTTATGTCCTTAGTTAAGGTACAATGTGTTATACCAGTCCATCTTAGAATTGTTAGATGTCATCAGATCATGAAGAAGCATCACATATGATTGTTGTTGATGAAGGTATTCGCAGAGTTGAATAAAGCCCTTTCCTTGAAGTGGAGAAACCCACCATGAAGGCATCCACTGATGAAGAAGGGAGCAGACAGTCCCACCACGGTAGTGGATCGAGAGGAAAGTGGGCCAGGGGCTTCAGTGAGCACAGAGAAAATTGCCCCAGGGTGTATAAAAGGAAATGGATGGACTGGCCTTCCACAGTTATTAACAGCTGGGGTTCCTCGGGTGTCATTGGGAACGGAGCTTGTGTGGGGACCCCTGGGCACCTTCAGTCCTGACTGTTTTGAGAGTCCGACCCCTGGGGCTTAGGCTGCGGAAGGCAGTCTCTTCTGCAGTGTGGTCCTTTGCAGGACAGGGAGCTGGGGGTGGCTTAGATGCCTGAGGGAAAACCCGCTGGAGATGCCCCTCCTTTCCACAGTAGTAACAAGTCCATCCCTTTTCGCCTGGGTCTCTCTGGGCATTTTTTCCTCAGGCTGTTTCTTGGCAGTTGTAACAGCCATTACTGAGGCTTCAGTCTTCAGCCTAATTCTTCTCTGTCTCCCAGCTTCCTCCTCGTATTCTCTGCCATAGTAAACTGTCTGATCCTATTGCAACAGTTTTCTAAATACTGATTTGGCCCAAATGCCTGTTTTTGTAACTTATGGCGACTATCTGGAGCTGACTGGATGAGGAATTTATCTTTTAAGATCATTCCTCCCTCTGTACTTTTGGGATCAACATCAGTAAACCTTCAGAGAACCTCCCGGAGTCTATCTAGGAATTTACCAGGAGCTTTCTTCTTTTCTTGTTCTATCTCAGCCAACTTAGCATAGTTTAAAGTCTTAGTGGACTCACTTGAGTCCTTCAAGAATACATCTGGCAAAGTGGCTCTGTCATGGGAACTGCTCGGCTCCCATAGGGAGGGCTATTCCGTGTTCCCTCTTTCCCCTTGTCTCACGTTTAAACCATTCATCTCCAAAAGTAGTAGCTTCCCCCAAAACTTTCAAGTTAAGTCAGTGTCTGTCCCAAGACATACATTACGTTTCTCCAAGTAACATCATAATGTAAAGTTAGTCCCATAAAGGCTTCTATGTACTTTTTGGATCCTCTAAATAGTCTTGAATGCAATTGGGAACATTTGAACTTCTACTGAGACTGAGGCAACCCCTCCTGGAAGGGTGCCGTCTCCGCCTGTTCGATTGGGAGCCCTGGATACAGGGGCATAGTAAGAGGACAGGAGAGAGCTGAAGTTTTCACACCCAAATTACACCCTTAGGAAACAAGTCTGGCACATCTCACAGAGAGATAAAGAGCAACAGCTATGGCACTTCTACCCATTTCTCTTGTTTTCTACAGATCCAACTTAAAGGGGGTGGTTCTTAGAACTTCTAGCTCCCATCTGTGAGAGAGAAAATAGTGGCATCCACAGCCGTGACTTGATTCCACTGGAGGCGTCCTTCCCTTCTCTAGATAGGGGTGGAGACAGACTGTTCACTGAAGCTTTCCTGACTTAGTCTATCCCTGTGGCTTACTCACTCCCTTCAGCCCTTCTTATACTATCAAGGCGGGGAGGAGATGCACCAGGGGTAGACCTGATGGCAGCCCAAATAGAGTTCCAGTTCCTACTACCAAGATCTTGATTTACCTTTTTTTCTCTGATTCCACCTGGGATGTAACCGTCATTTCCCAGAATGTTTCCCAAACTAGGACTGCTATGGGAAGCATCTGTCTTCCTGCACCTGTGCGTATTTCTGAGTACAGCCCTGACTGCAGTAGAGGTGGTGAGTCATAAAGAACCACCACCAAGATGCCCCTTCTGAGTGCAGCGAATGAGGTGGTGAAGGGTCGGCCAGTGAGGAAAGAGTGATTTTTGTCCTTGAGCTACCAGGGCCAATCCTTCCAGTTCATTTCCACAGATTCCACAAACGGAGTATCTGGGGACTTGAGACAGAAGCCACTGGAGAGCTTTATCTAGTCTGCTAAGAACTAGCACCACATCAAAGGAGGAAGCCTACTGTATTTCCCGTTTGGGACCCCTGACCTGTGCTCTTAGATACTTCACGCTTACTAGCAGAGCTTCTATCCACATAGTTTGGAGGGACAGCTATGACAAGGACCCTAGCCCCGAATGGGAGCAGCCGAGACAGACGCTGCTGGATCTAGAGTTCTACCTAGTTTCCGATCGTGCTCTTAGCAAGTCTGGGTATCTCATGACTACCAACTTGGGGTCTAAGTACAAGTACACTGTAATGGCATGGATCACAAGTCTCTTCAAAGTCTATGATCTGACAGATTATGTCAGTAGCTCTAATTCCCTAGGCAGTTATGAAATGGTCAGAGACCAGGAAAAGGTGACAGAAAGAAAACTTTGGTCCACACGCTTTGCTCATTTCTGGTTGCTCCCCTCGCAGGGACGCTGGGTGTCTCTTCACACTGGCAGGTCGGGACAAACCCCTGACAAGGCTTCTCTCTTGGGGCTGCCTTCAGCCATTACCAGGCACCTTGAAACTGCAGAGCAGGGCTCAACACTTGCTTTGTACTTATTTCTGTATGTCTCTTTCATACTACATTCACACAGACAGGCACACCATACAGTTGGTAAAGTAAAAGGAGAAACATGTATATACTAAAAGAACAGATGAGTTAGAGTTCTAAGTGTCCTTATTTTATCTAGAAGATTCCGGATGAGGCCCCAAGATGATAGCTTATGGTAAACAATGTCAGATTCCTGATCTCCAAAGGGAAGACTTAGCTTTGGAACCAGAGACCAAGCTTCAGACACTCAGAACTTCGTGTGGCAGAAGTCTTTATTACAGGGAAAAAGGACAGAGAAAGTTTCTGACATAGACACCAGGAGGAGGCAGAGGTCTAATTGTCATAGTATCAGTTCAGTTCAGTCGCTCAGTCGTGTCCGACTCTTTGTGACCCCATGAATCGCAGCACACCAGTCCTCCCTGTCCATCACCAACTCCCGGAGTTCACTCAGACTCACGTCCATCGAGTCAGTGATGCCATCCAGCCATCTCATCCTCTGTCGTCCCCTTCTCCTCCTGCCTCCAATCCCTCCCAGCATCAGGGTCTTTCCCAATGGGTCAACACTTCGCATGAGGTGGCCAGAGTACTGGAGTTTCAGCTTTAGCATCATTCCTTCCAAAGAAATCCCAGGGCTGATCTCCTTCAGAATGGACTGGTTGGATCTCCTTGCAGTCCAAGGGACTCTCAAAAGTCTTCTCCAACACCACAGTTCAAAAGCATCAATTCTTCAGTGCTCAGCTTTCTCACAGTCCAACCCTCACATCCACACATGACCACTGGAAAAACCATAGCCTTGACTAGACTTACCTTTATTGGCAAAGTAATGTCTCTGCTTTTTAATATGCTATCTAGGTTGGCCATAACCTTCCTTCCAAGAAGTAAGCGTCTTTTAATTTCATGACTGCAATCAATCACCATCTACAGTGATTTTGGAGCTCCCCAAAATAAGTCTGACCCGGTTTCCACTGTTTCCCCATCTATTTCCCATGAAGTGATGGGACCAGATGCCATGATCTTCGTGTTCTGAATGCTGAGCTTTAAGCCAACTTTTTCACTCTCCTCTTTCACTTTCATCAAGAGGCTTTTGAGTTCCTCTTCACTTTCTGCCATAAGGGTGATGTCATCTGCATATCTGAGGTTAGTGATATTTCTCCCGGCAATCTTGATTCCAGCTTGTGCTGCTTCCAGCCCAGCATTTCTCATGATGTACTCTGCATGGAAGTTAAATAAGCAGGGTGACAACATACAGCCTTGACGTACTCCTTTTTCCTATTTGGAACCAGTCTGTTCCATGTCCACTTCTAACTGTTGCTTCCTGACCTACATATAGGTTTCTCAAGAGGCAGGTCAGGTGGTCTGGTATGCCCATTTCTTTTATTTAGTTTATTGTGATCACACAGTCAAAGTCTTTGGCATAGTCAATAAAGCAGAAATAGATGTTTTTCTGGATGTTTTTGCTTTTTTGATGATCCAGTCAATGTTGGTAATTTGATCTCTGGTTCCTCTGCCTTTTCTAAAACCAGTTTGAACATCTGGAAGTTCACAGTTCACATATTGCTGAAGCCTGGCTTGGAGAATTTTGAGCATTACTTTACTAGCTTGTGAGATGAGTACAATTGTGCGGTAGTTTGAGCATTCTTTGGCATTGCCTTTCTTTGGGATTGGAATGAAAACTGACCTTTTCCAGTCCTGTGGCCACTGCTGAGTTTTCCAAATTTGCTGGCATATTGAGTGCAGCACTTTCACA
>SJYX01004200.1:52218-170342 GCA_006410675.1 Oreotragus oreotragus | reverse complement strand
TCATGCGAAGAGTTGACTCATTGGAAAAGACTCTGATGCTGGGAGGGATTGGGGGCAGGAGGAGAGGGGGACGACAGAGGATGAGATGGCTGGATGGCATCACTGACTCGATGGACGTGAGTCTGAGTGGACTCCAGGAGTTGGTGATGGATAGGGAGGGCTGGCGTGCTGCAATTCATGGGGTCTCAAAGAGTCGGACATGACTGAACGACTGAACTGAACTAGCATATAGATAGTATTTAAAATCACAAAACAGATGACATCTCAAAGAAAGTCAGTAGAGCTAAAAATGAAAAAGGACTCAAGGACTCCAAACTAGGGCAGCCAATATTAAGAGGTTAGGGAGATGAGAACGACCCAGCAAAGGGGACCAAGGAGAAGAGCACCAAGGAGGAGAAAGGAGAGTGAAGCGTTCTTGGAAGTCAAGTGAAAAAAGTACTTTCAGGGGGAATGAAGGATTAGGCATGGGTCAAGTCAGATGAGAAGTGATAGATGACCACTGGATTTAGAAACGTGGAATCTGATGACACTGACAGGCTATTTTAGTGGAGTGGAGGTGGCAAAAGCCTGACTGGAGCCACCAATGAAACTATGGCTGCTTGAAGAAACGATCAATTCCAAGTCTCAAGCAGAAAATGCATAAAAAGAGACAGCTTGTTGTGCCGCAAAGTGAGGAAGCTATCACATGCTAATGAGGTCTTATCAAAAGAATGTGAAAAACAAATTTAAGGGGCTCCCAAAGGTGGAACACTGTGCATCAGAAATAATACTTGCAGTTTTTGGAAACATATCAAATATGTAAACCTCAAAACATCATAAATATAGTATATTAAAAACAAGTGAAGAAAAAAAAGCCCAATTGGCCACCTCTGTAGATTTTATTTTTCTGAAAATTGGTAAATAATAAGAAAGGAACAAGCATTTGTCCTGCCTTTCCTGAACTGTGTTTCAGGATAATCAAATAATTATAAGAGAAAGTTATTCTGTATTGAAGATCCCCAACTAAAAAATGCAAAGGGGAATGAAATTAGATAACTAGCATTTTATAATCATTAATGAAATATCTTGGCAACAATCACAAATGGATGCTAAAGCAAGTAGGGGAAATACTTATAGGGAACTTTATAAGAAATGGATCAGACTGACACCTCCGAAATGACTGATTAATCTAAACATCATTTAAAGTGTGACAATGAGACATTATATGCCTCAGTAGGAAATAATTAGCATGCTTAGAATACTACGTGGAACATCCTTGCAAATATAAACAAACACATGAAACAAATTTGATGGGAATCTCTAAATCAGGGTGAGCAAATTTTCCTGTAAAAAGCAAGACAGTAAATACTCTAGGACTTGTGGGCCACATACAGTTTTTACCACTATCCTTCTTTGTTTCTCTTGTTTATGTGTTGCAACCCCTTAAACTATAAATGATCATTCTTAGTTTTCAGGAATTACAAAAACAGGTCTGGACTAGATTTAGCCTGCTGGCCATAGGCTGCCAACCCTTGTTCTAGATCAAATACCAGTTTATATGGGAGTTAGAGGAACAAATGAAAAACTATGATAAAGAAGAAACAAACCTAGTCCAGAACTGAGGAAATTCTATAGGACAAAAGAACAAGTTCCTTCAACAGTAAAAAACATTAAACATGATGAAGGGAAATTATAGATTAAAGAAAAATTGAGACGTATCACCCAAAGGCACTGTGTGGGTCAGTATTTGGATCCTGATTGAAACAAATCAGTTGGAAAAAGATTATATATAATATACATATGGCGAGAGAGAGACAGAAACAGAGGTAGAAATTTCAACAGGCACAGGGTATTGTTTTTTGAACTTCTTTGTGTAAGATCGGTATTATTTATTCCTTAAATGTTTGACAGAATTCACTAGTGCAGCGAAGAAGGCCTAAAGCTCACCTCATGATTAGGTTTTAAATTATAATTTTTAAGGCTTCCCTGGTGGCTCAGTGGTAAAGAATCTGCCTGTCAATGCAGGATACACAGGTTCAGTTCCTGGTCCAAGAAGATCCCACCTGCGGCTGAGCAATTAAGCCTGTGCTCCAGAGCCTGGGAGTCACAGTGACTGAGCCTGCATGCTGCAGCTACTGAGGCCTGTACTCTGCAAGGAGAAGTCACAGCAAGCAGAAGACCATGCAACACAACAGTGGCCCTTGCCCGCCATAACCAAAGTCCTCACAGCAGCAAAGATCCAGTGCAGCCTGAAAAATAATGAATTAACTAAGTAAAAGATTTCCCATGCAATAGTAACAAAAAAAAAAAAAAAGACATTTCCTAGCTTCCCTTGAAGGTAGGCATTGTTATGTAAACTAACCAGTGAACCAGTGAAGCTGCTCAGCTGGGTCCACCTCTTTGCGATCCCATGGACTGTAGCCTACCAGGCTCCCCCATCCATGGAATTTTCCAGGCGAGAGTACTGGAGTCGGTTGCCATTTCCTCCTCCAGGGGATCTTCCTGACCCAGGAATCAAACCCAGGTCTCCTGCACTGCAGGCAGAGGCTTTACCATCTGAGCCACCAGGGAAGCCCCTGGTTATGTGACTAGGTAACTAAATTCTGGATAACAGAATATAAGAGAAGAGGTTTGTACAACCTCTGGGCATAATCAGAAAGGAAGGGGTTAGGGATTCGCCACCTGAGTGTAAGGATGGAGGAAAATAAGGATGATTGAGAGAGGAGAAATTGTGAAAAAAAATTACTTGAGAAAGTGGAAGGGTGAACGCATTAGAGAACTATGTTATGATCCTTACAGAGCTTTAGGCAGCTCTCTTGTGGGTTAGCGGTTATGGGATCTGGTCTTATACATGGAAATACCAACACTTAGACTGAGATGGACTCCCCAAATCTCACATTGAGTGGTGGTGATTCTAAAACTTTCAGGCACATCTCCCTGAATTTCGGCATGGACAGTGGAAGATGCTGCCTATGAAGCATACCATGTGTCCATTCATCAGGAAGCAAGAATGTATAACCCCTGAGTGAGCACTCACACAGTAAGGCTGCAGTTGCTATTGCAGGCCGGGCTGATTCCATGATGCCATCAGCAACCATCTCAGGGCACCTTCTACGTGCTTGGTGAAGCACTTGGAACTAGAGCCACAAAAGGGAAAGGCAGGCAGCTATACTCTTATGCAGGTTTCTTCTGTGCCTGTTACACGCAAGAGTACAAGCATGCATTCAAGTTATTGTTATTACTTATACTGAGCTGCTTCTCGGGTGGCTCAGTGGTAAAGAGCCTGCCTGCCAAGCAGGAGATGTGGGTCCCACCCCTGGGTCGTGAAGATCCCCTGGAGAAGGAAACGGCAACCCGCTCCAGTATTCTTGCCTGGAGATCTCATGGACAGAGGAGCCTGGCGGGCTGCAGTCCGTGGGGTCGCAAAGAGTTGCACACGACTCAGCGACTCAACAACCATAACAACAACAACGAGCCCAGAGCTGGGCGCTGTCGTAGGTCTGAGGGATATGATACTGAACCCTTCGGGAAACTGATTTTGCTGGATCCTGTCCCCCAGCCCTGTGTTGATTCACTAAATAGTTCTTTCTCTCCTGGGACTGCGAGTCCTGTGCAAAGTGGGGAAAAGAAAGAAGAAAGTCATTTTCCCCCCCAAGTGCTGTACTCAGATAGCTGAATAGCTCTTGTCCTGGTTCCGGTCCAGGTTATAAGCCTGCTTCTCCAGACTTCCTGTTGTTTTGCAAAGTTCCAAGATTTATTTCAATAAATCTATCTTTTCTTTAAAGATCTTTTAAAATTTGAAATTATTTCAAATTAATTTAGAGTGATAAGAACAGTTCAGATAACTCCATACCCTTTACCTGGGTTCTTTTTTTTTTTTTTATTTTTAATTTTTACTTTATTTTGCTTTACAATACTGTATTGGTTTTGCCATACATTGACATGCATCAGCCACGGGTATACATGAGTTCCCAATCCTGAACCCACCTCCCTGCCCATACCTGGGTTCTTTAATTACTAATATTTTACCATATTTACTTTGCTGCACTCTGCGTTTTATAATTTTTCCTGAGCCATTTCAGAGTTGCAGACATCATGCTCCTTTATCCCCAAATCCTACCTTACTTATTTCCTCAGGACAAGCTGCTTTTCTTATATTACCACAATAGAATGATCAAATTCAGAAAATATAGGATTAACATGCACTGTTTTGTAATATACAATCCACTTTTCAGATTATACTACTTGTCCCAATAATATCAATTTCTATCATTTCTATCAATTTCCCTTTCTGACCCAGGATCCAATTCCAGATTATACACTGTATGTAGCAATTGGCCAGTTACATCTGTTGCTTACAAGCAAAGAATCTTAATAATACAGCTTCTTTCTGTTTACAACCAGAGAACCTTTATAATATAGCAGATTACATCACAGTGCTAATGAACTCTTCCAGGTAGGTATTAAAATACCTAAAAACAGGGGTTTACAGAAATAGATCCACAGACATAGAAAACAAACCTATGGTTATGAAAGGGGGAAGAGGGGATGAGAGATAAATTAGGAGTTTGGGATTAACATTTACACACAACTATATACAGAGTAGATGACCAGCAAGAATCTACTGTACAGCACAGGGAACTACGTTCACTAGGGGAGAAGAATCTGAAACTAATGTATGTAACTGGATCCCTCTGCTGTGCCCCTGAAACTAGCACAGCATGGTAAATCAACGATACTTCAATTTAAAAAAATTCCTGTTTTCAGATTCATATTATGAGGTCCAGAGCAGTTAATTTGCCCATGATGATACATAAAGTTCTCAAGCCAAAATTTAGATCCAAATCATTTTTTACTCCCAAGCTCCTACTTATGCCATTGTAGGCCTGGCAAATAGTAATAAAGCACAACCCCAGCACAGTCTTACAGGCTAGTGTGGAACTGGTAAACAAATAATTAGAATAGAAGGCAGTAAATCCCAATCATGGAAGTATATACAGGGTGTAGATGGAACGTAATCAGTGAGCTTATCTCAAGTATGATAAGAGATATGGTCAGGGCTTCAAGAGCAATAGCAGAAAATAAAATCAGTTATTTTCCTCGGTGTCAACTGGGTGTTTATATACTGTCTACTGTCCAAGTATGATTAATATCAGTACTGATCAGCTAACATCCAACATATGCTCAGGAAGTGATATGTCTCGTTGGCTAACATTGTTAACTGACATCTGCTCATGGAATATTACCTCGTGAATGTTAGGGACTCAAGTAGTTCCTACTTCACGTCAATTCATCATCTAGTTCTGACATTTAGCTGCAACGTGTTGCAATGATCCTAATCTGTAAGCCTACCTAAACTCTGCCCTGTTTAGTTTGATAGTTTTAAAATGTGGACATTACAAAAAGGCATTCTCAAGGCAGAAGGGTCTGATCTCTTCAAGAAATCTAGAGCCCTTTTCTCTTCTCATTTTGGAAAAAGTCAAATAAAAAGCAAGCACCAGGCAGGAGAAAAACCAGAGCGACACAGTCAGAGTAAATAGCATCTTTCATTTTGTGGCTTCCGTTCTGAATCTAGTGACAAAGAGAAAACATGCAAAGGTCAGGAGCTGGGATGGCATTCAGGGAGCTGAGTCTTGGGACAGTTATGAGTATTCTCAGAGGAACAAGAAGGTGGCAGCAAATCAGTGGACCACTGGGCCCAATCAGGGAGCTGAGTATCTGCTGGTGATCCCAAGAGGGCCCTGGGTGGTCTGTGAAGAACTGGAAAAATGCAATAATAACATATTATCAATATGTTATTGATAAGAGTATCTCACTTGTTATTTAGCAGAGGTTTTCTTTTAAGAAATACTTAACTTTCATGTGAAGTTGCTTCTAAGTACCTTGCATAAGTAGGTGCTCAAGTAGTGTTGAATTGGAATAAGCTTAAATCGGTGAGACTAGTGTGCACACAAAGCTTTACGTTACTGCCAGCTCTTGTGATACAGCTCCAGCCTGCTGTGCATGTGCTCAGTGGTGTCCGACTCTGTGACCCCACGGACTGCATCCCGCCAGCCTCCTCTGTCCATAGGATTTTCCGGGCAAGGATACTGGAATGGGTTGCCATTCTTTCTCCAGGGGATTCTTCTGACCCAGGGATGGAACCCACGTCTCCTGTATTGCAGGCGGATCCTTTACTTGCTGAGCCATCGGGGAAGGCCCCGTCTTCAGCCTAGGCTATCCCAAACAAGGATGCCTTGTGACCTTCTACCAGCAACCTAAATCCCTGTTGCAGGGGTTGACTGATTTAATCAATGTTTACTGAAGAGGTGTTGTGGATCACACCTTGTTTCAGGTGCCAGGGACACAAAACAAAAACATCTTTATCCCTGCCTTCAAGGAGCTTACTGACAAGCGCGTCCATGATGATGATGGCCGGCCATCCATCCTGTCACTTCTCCTCTCGGGTTGACCATGGAAGTTCCAAAATCTGAGAGCGCAGAACATCAGTTCAGTTGCTCAGTTGTGTCCTCCTCTTTGCAACCCCACAGACTGTAGCATACCAGGCTTCCCTGTCCACACATAAGCATCAGTATAAACCACTGAGATAATTTCCTTCAACCCCTCCCCCGTTTTGGCAGGGCCACTCCAAGTTTCACCTAAACAATAAGGAGGCACGTACTTCTTTTTAAAGTTCTCCTAAGCTAAGAGTTGGACACGACTGAGCAACTTCACTTTCACTTTTCACTTTCACGCATTGGAGAAGGAAATGGCAACCTACTCCAGTGTCCTTGCCTGCGGAATCCCAGGGAGGGGGGAGCCTGGTGGGCCGCTGTCTATGGGGTCGCACAGAGTTGGACATGACTGAAGCGACTTAGCAGCAGCAGCAAGGTAACAGTGATCTTACTGTGTGATCTAGTCTAGGGTCTCACAACTCACTGTGTGGAATTCCTTCCACAGAATAATGATGCTGATGCAGTGATGACAGCAACCACTATTGATCACGCATGTAGTACGTGCCAACTCCTGGGCAAGATACTCTATGCATTTTGTTAGTGCATATTAATTGCATTTATTTTCGAAGCTAAAAGAAAATAGATGATGTGTAATTGAGGACTAAATATCCAAGACTTTGAACGTTTACAAGTGTATAATATTTTACTTTTCATAAAATACATCTTAATTTGATTAACACCATTTCGAACTTACTTGAAATTTACAAAATGGCACTGAATGTATCACATACTCTACACATCTTATCTCAGTTCAAACGCATAACAATTCTGTGAGGTAGGAACGTTGTTTCTAATTTATATTTGGGAAACTTGAGGATCAAGAACTTAAGTGGCTTGCCCAAGGTCACCTATCTCTTGGGTGGGGGAACTGGCTTTCCATCTCAGGGTCGTCTAGACCCCATAATGCACTAAATCTCAATGCTCTTCCTCCTCGTCTGTGGTAGAGGTGCTGCTCATCTCCCCAGTGTACACCCTGATCATCCTATTGGAGCATGTGAACTGGCACTCTGAAGGCGGGTGCCAGGGTTGGGCAGTGTGGGTGGGTGTGGCCCAGGAAGGAGGGAGGCTAACTTCAGATCCCAAAAAACTCAAATGTGATCACACACATAACAACCCCATCACAGCCCCATTATATCTACAGGGCTGTAAGCTGATTCCTGTGACAGAGATAACTCAGGCCTTTTCTGGAATTTCTCTGTCTAAATTGTTTGAGGGTGTGCCTGTCCTCAAGGGTTACTTCAGCGAGAAAAAATGCTTACTGGAGCACTCCCAGTGGGCCAGCTTCAAAGCAGCGACAGAACAGAGTTCGGTCTTCCGAGCTTACGGGGTGCTGCTGAGGACCCGATCACGGATGCTCAGCAAGAGTGAGGCCAGGAGGCCACAAACACCTTATCAGCTCACTGTCCTGAGCTCCCCCCCATCTCCTCCACAGTCTCCCCAGTCCTCTGTCTCCTAGAGGTTCCTCTTTTTGGTTTTCCAGCCAGCTACCTGGGGCTTTACTTACCCTGCTTCTGAGACGCACTTCCTGCAACTACTACACCTGCGTTGGGGCCATCTGGTGGGAAGATGGAGAGAGGCAAAGGAGCATGCGGTTCACCTACACCCTTGAGACCATTACTCCTCGATCAAAGGGGGATAGTTCCCCCCCATGAAGGGGCTTAGGTGTCTGTGGGTCTCTATAGTCAGGACACCCCTTTCTCACTCCTCCAGCCTGCAGTAGAGGGTTTCTCCTGAAGTGCCATCCACAATGATGCCCATTTCTGAGTCTTAAGCTGCTTTGAGTTAGTTGGCAGACACCAGAGGGGAATAAAAAAGATGAACTCACTGCCAATTCAGTGGCACCCAAATCCTAGTTTCTCCCCCGCCTCAATCCAGCTGCTGCTATTCACTTTCCAGCCCTCAAGTACCTCTGCGCATTCTGTCCAGATTTTGTGGTTGTTCCATCTTATCGGAAGCCAGAACCTGAAAGGTCCTCTTTAAAGACTAGATCCAAAAGAAAAAGAAAAAAATAAACGCCAGGCCCACTTAATAAAGGAATAACAGATTCAGACAGTCAGCATTTTTTGTATTGTATCACTCAATCTCAACATCACAAGAAGTCAGACAATCAAACTTTAGGTGCCTCTTGATGGGATGGGATATAAAGCACACACGAATTAGTCTTGCTGGAAACAACTGAAGTGGGATTCAATTAAGCCTTTAGAGCTTCACGCCAGCTAATAGGAGACATGGAGTCAAGTGCAAAATGACAGTCTGAAGAACCATCACCCAAATCCGGGTTGTGAGACCTTCTGTAGTACAGTGACCTGGTGTCTCCAACAATAAACAGCACAAAGAAGGTGAAACTGTTACAGAATAAGGTGACTTCAGAGACACAACAAGTATAAGGGGGATAAGTCTCATGGGATTCTTGAGACGATTCAAGGAGATAATTAACGTAAGGTGCTTAGCAGAGTCTGGCAAGTGGTAAATGAGTTATTACTACCTCCTGTCAGCTCTCAAGAGTCTCAGCCTCTTCATTCACAAAACACAGGAGATGACAGCCCTTCCCTCTCACGGCTGCTGGAGGACCAAAGGATTCCGGTCCCTTTCCCTCTGCACCTGGGCAAGGTCTGACTGCAGCACGATCCCATGCATGACTCCAGTTAGCCAGTAGATGGCAGCTCAGCCCCGTTTATTTGGAACCCCGGGCCGATGCAGGAGCTACTCTTGTTTTGCTCTAAGAAGCTGGGTCCTGCCTCATCAACAGTATTCCCCTTCTCTTAGGTAGGAGGCCTAAAAATGATGGGAGAGAATTGGAGTTTCTGAGATGCAGTTAGGGTTCTAGTAGCAGTTTGCTGAGGATTCAGTATCTGCTGGACGGAGAGGTATTTCTGACCCAGCTGGATCAGAGTTCAGGCACTACTTGGCTAGCTGCGCCTGGACCCTGCTTCCTGTCCCAGTGCCTTTCTGCTCCATCCCAAATCACCTGTGCACAAGTCCAACCTGGTTTAGTTTCTCTTCCCCATCAGACTGGGGATAGTTTAAAACTATGCTCCTACCCACACCTGGAGCAAGATGTCCCTTAGGAAAAGTTTGTCAAATGAGTAAATGTGTACACACACTCTGGAGATTTAATCACATATCCTTTTTTTCCCAGAAAACTCTGTATACCACAGGTGTATGCATTTTCTTTTTGTCTATCAGTTGAGATAACTGGGGTTGTGATTAAAAGCGCATGCCCTGGAACAAGATTGGTTGTTCAGTCGCCAAGTCATGCCCAACTCTCTGTGACCCCATGGACTGCGGCACACCAGGTCTCCCTGTCCCTCACTGTTTTCTTAATCTGCTTTACACGACACCCCTTATGGATCCTTGTGGTGAAGGGGCTTGCGTAACTCAATGGAGCTACAAGCTACACTGGACAGACGGGTCATAGTGGAGAGGTCTGACAGAATGTTATCCACCGGAGGAGGGAATGGCAAACCACCCCAGTATTCCTGCACTGTATTGCAGTATTCATGAACTGTATAAAAAGGATCAGCAGTCCTTAGGTTCAAATCTCAATTTCTCGACTTACTAGTTGCATGTCCTAGAAGGGCCTCAGTTTTTCTACCAGCCAAATGGGGTAGGCAATAGTATCTTGTGGGTTGTTCTATGGTGAGGCCTAAGTGAGCAAATGCATGTAAAATGCCTAGGAAAGTGCCTGGCACACAGTAGGCACCCAATGCATATTAATTCCCATCTGAACACTGCCTTCCTCTTGGAACGCACCTGCAAAAAAGGGCGCTCAAGGAAGATATCGAATGGCCTGGGGTGGCTGTCTGGTGTGGGGTGAGGAATGGCTCTCAAGAAACAGCAGGACTGCCTCCAGCTCCCTCACCCCTTTCTCTTTTTATTGATGGTATAATTATTAATCATTTGAAGAGGCTGAAGGGAAGTCTCCAACCCTGCAAGTCATGAATGCTGTTTTGCTCACCTTGTTTCAAAGCCGAGCTCAGCACTGCTGTCTGCAGTTGTCTGCGTGTTGCTGGGGACAGCACGGTCAGGACTGAGGGGCCTCCTCCCTGTGGCCCGAGGCTGAGAAGGCACTGACTGAGGCAGAGGAGGAAGGGACATCCAGGGCTGATTTCCTGTCTCTGTCGCCTTTCTGGGGTGGCTGGGTGGGGGGGGGGCAGTGGTGGGTGTGTGTGTATGTGTGGTGCTTTGGGGAGTATCTTCCAAAGGTCCCTGTTTAGCTCTGGAGACGCTGTGTAGCTCAAAAGGATTCCTATATGATGGACAGCGGAGCCACACAAAAAGCAGGAGCAGGAAAGGGATTATTACGGTCCTATCAAATCATTTACGATTATACAGTGGAAGTGACAAATAGATTTAAGGGATTAGATCTGAAAGACTGCCTGACGAACTGTGGATGGAGGTTCGTGACATTGTACAGGAGGCAGTGATCAAGACCATCCCCAAGAAAAAGAAATGCAAAAAGGCAAAATGGTTGTCTGAGGAGGCCTTCAAAATAGCTGAGAAAAGAAGAGAAGCTAAAGGGAAAGGCGAAAAAGAAAGATGTACCCATTTGAATGCAGAGTTTCAAAGAATAGCAAGGAGACCTAAGAAAGGCTTCCTCAGCGATCAGTGTGAAAAAATAGAGGAAAACAATAGAATGGGAAAGACTAGAGATCTTTTCACGGGGAAGGCAATGGCACCCCACCCCAGTACTCTTGCCTGGAAAATCCAATGGACGGAGTAGCCTGGTGGGCTGCAGTCCATGGGGTTGCTAACAGTCGGACAGACTGAGCGACTTCACTTTCACTTTTCTCTTTCCTGCATTGGAGAAGGAAATGGCAACCCACTCCAGTATTCTTGCCTGGAGAATCCCAGGGATGGGGGAGCCTGGTGGGCTGCTGTCTATGGGGTCACACGGAGTCGGACACGACTGAAGTGACTTAGCAGCAGCAGCAGAGATCTTTTCAAGAAAATTAGAGATATCAAGGGAACATTTCATGCAAAGATGGGCACAATAAAGGACAGAAATGATATGGCCCTAACAGAAGCAGAAGATATTAAGATGAGGTGGCAAGAAAACACAGAAGAATTATACAAAAGAGATCTTCATGGTCCAAATGACCATGATGGTGTGATCACTCACCTAGAGCCAGACATCTGGAATGCGAAGTCAAGTGGGCCTTAGAAAGCATCACTACAAACAAAGCTAGTGGAGGTGATGGAATTCCAGATGAGCTATTTCAAATCCTGAAAGATGATGCTGTAACTGCTGCATTCAGTATGCCAGCAAAATGGGAAAACTGAACCGTGGCCACAGGACTGGAAAAGGTCAGTTTTCATTCCAGTCCCAAAGAAAAGCAATGCCAAAGAACGTTCAAAGTACCGCACAACTGCACTCATCTCACACACTAGCAAAGTAATGCTCAAAATCCTCCAAGCCTGGATTCAACAATATGTGAACTGTGAACTTCCAGATGTTCAAACTGGATTTAGAAAAGGCAGAGGAACCAGAGATCAAATTGCCAACATCTGTTGGATCATCGAAAAAGCAAGAGAGTTCCAGAAAAACATCTATTTCTGCTTTATTGACTTCTCCAAGGCCTTTGACTGTGTGGATCACAACAAACTGTGTAAAATTCTGAAAGAGATGGGAATACCAGATCACCTGATCTACCTCCTGAGAAATCTGTATGTAAGTTAAAAAGCAACAGTTAGAACTGGACATGGAAAAACAGACTATTTTCCAATTGGGAAAGGAGTACGTCAAAGCTGTATATTCTCACCCTCTTTATTTAACTTCTATGCAGAATACATCATGAGAAATGCTGGTCTGGATGAAGCACAAGCTGGAATCAAGATTGCTGGGAGAAATATCAATAACCTCAGATATGTACCTCAGATATGACACCACCCTTACGGCAGAAAGTGAAGAAGAGCCCCTTGATGAAAGTGAATAAGGAGAGTGAAAAAGTTAGCTTTAAACTCAACATTCAGAAAACTAAGATCATGGCATCAGATCCCATCACTTTATGTCAAATAGATGCGAAAACAATGGAAACAGTGACAGACTTTCTTTTCTTGGGCTCCAAAATCACTGCAGATGCTGACTGCGGCCATAAAATTAAAAGACATTTGCTCCTTGGAACAAAAGCTTTGACCAACCTAGATAGCATATTAAAAAGCAGAGACATTACTTTGCCAACAAAGGTCCATCTAGTCAAGGCTATGGTTTTTCCAGTAGTCATGTATAGATGTGGGAGTTGGATTATAAAGAAAGCTGAGTGCCAAAGAAATGACGCTTTTGAACTGTGGTGTTGGAGAAGACTCTTGAGAGTCCCTTGGACTGCAAGGAGATCCAACCAGTCAATGCTAAAGGAAATCAGTCCTGAATATTCATTGGAATGACTGATGCTGACGCTCCAATACTTTGGCCACCTGATGTGAAGAACTGACTCGTTAGAAAAGCCTCTGATGCTGAGAAAGACTGAAGGCGAGAGAAGGGGACGATAGAGGACGAGACAGCTGGACGGCATCACCGACTCGATGGACATGAATTTGAGCAAGCTCTGGGAGTCAGTGATGGACAGGCAAGCCTGGCGTGCTGCTGTCCATGGGGTCACAAAGAGTCGGACACGACTGAGTGACTGAACTGAACCGTCTCACCGTGTTTTTCTGCATGTCAGTTTGGACAGACTTGAAGGTGTGACAGGCGACCACTAGGTGGCACTATTAATATGAAGGTGCCATCTGTATGAAAACTCAACAGCTGCCCTGTACAACTGGGAAGGAAATGGCAACCCACTCCAGTGTTCTTGCCTGGAGAATCCCAGGGACGGGGGAGCCTGGTGGGCTGCCGTCTATGGGGTCACACAGAGTCGGACACGACTGAAGTGACTTAGCAGCCCTGTACAAGGAAGGACTGGTAAACCTCTGTCTGGAGAAGATGAGACCCCTCATCTCAATAAATTCCAGCCACCTGGTAAGACCTGGGTGCAAACGGAGACTGTTCTCGGACAACGTACAGGTACAGTCAGTTCAGTTGCTACTGCTGCTGCTGCCTACTGTTCCCTACTTTCTTCCCTTCTTTTCGAGTCAGTCGAGGTGTTAGCTCCCCTGATCAAAGGATGGAACTGGCTCGTGGTTTCTTAGTGCCTCACTGGCACTGCTCCTGCTGCTTTGCCGCTTTAGCGGACCGGGCTGTTTCCCACTGACTGGAGATTCCCTAGCTCGGTGCTGGGGAACAGGTCAGGCTGCTGCTCTTCAGCCCCCACACTCCCCCAAAGATGTCCAAAGGCTCTCTCACCCACAGCACCCCTGGGGGGCTCAGGGACCTCCCTCTGTCTCAGGGGCCCTGAGGATGCTCTAGAACGCTGGAAGTGTGTCCACACCGGGTAAGCAGTTGTGGAAACAGAGGCCTGGTTATATAACCTGCCCTGCCCAGTGCATAATGAAAACACGACTCCTGATTTTAGAATTTCAAGATGGTGACGGCAGAGCGTTAAGCGGGCTCTTCTGAGTACAGGGCCCAGGATGACCGCACCATCTGCATGCCCTGAGACATGGAGTTGTGTCGAGCGTTGGGGGGTGCAGCTTGTGTCTGCTGAAGAGTCGTCAGGGGACATGCTGGCTACCTGAGAGGTGTCTGGCCATCAGCAGTCTTCACAGGAAGCCCTTACCCCAGAAATTCCCTTGCTCCCCAGCTTTAAGACATCAGAGAAACAGCCTTTAAGCAAACCTAGATTCAAATTCTGAGTTCATTTCTTAATAGCAGAAATCATGAACGTCTCCAAGCTTCACATGCCTCATCTGCAAAATGGGAGGTGGTAATTCCTACTGTGAATACCACCATAGGCTCTAATGAGATCTAATAGGACAAGCCCTGGGTCTAGAGCCCACACCTACTGCACCTCTCTGAGCCCGCCCCTGCCCCTGGCCAGCACTGCTTGTCCTCAGAAGCCCCCAATCAGGACAGAACAGGGGCAGACATCGGGGCCTTCCGATTTGGGGGTGCCTACTCAGTGAGGAGGTTTACCGTGTGGTGAGGTCCACGGAGCTCCTCTTGGGTGCTCCACGGGCTCTGGCAGCGTCAAGTAAGCAATGGGAGGGAAAACGAAGGAGACCCTGGATCAGCTCTTGGCGCACAGGGTCACTGTGGAGGAGTTCACTCGGCACTCTCCTAACAAATGTGTGCGAACGCTTCTTGCGCCAGGTGCCAGGGGTATGGCGGTAAGCAGAACAAGGCGGGTCCTGCTTTCTGTCAGCCTAACGCTTGCATGAATGTGTCTCCTTCTCCTCGATGCACCCCCTCACCAGCCAACGGTCGGCTAGCATTTACGAGGCGCCCATGGTGAGGCGGAAAATGAGAGCACAGCAGGTGCTGAGACACTCCACCAACCTCCTCTGATCGAATGAATAAAAGCTGTGTGCTTCGCTCTCAACAGCCAGCACCTGCGACTCTTTGTAGGCGGGCTGTCCTCAGGTTGCTGGGTAGCCAACGGTCGGCTAGCATTTACGAGGCGCCCACGGTGAGGCGGAAAATGAGAGCACAGCAGGTGCTGAGACACTCCACCAACCTCCTCTGATCGAATGAATAAAAGCTGTGTGCTTCGCTCTCAACAGCCAGCACCTGCGACTCTTTGTAGGCGGGCTGTCCTCAGGTTGCTGGGGCCCCCTTTGCTGAGTACACAGAAAGCCAGAGGTGCCTGGGAAATGACATCCCCAGGGACAGCCCTTAACCGATCTCCACCAGGCACAGATGTGTAACTATGCCAGCCTCTGCCTGGCTGGGGACAACTCTCAGGTGTGACTTAGACTGTTTCCACAACCCCTCCCCCTGGACTTGGCCAAATTCCTCTCCTGGGACCTTGCCTGAGCTCACATTCTTGATGGTCCTCTTGTCTCTCTTCTTCACGCATTCATTTTTTCCTGAGACCCCTACATGATAACTTCAGACAGATCTTGGTGCAGGGTTTCCTTATGCAGAACTCCCCCACTCAAGAGAGAAAGAGAAGCAAAAAGGAGGTAGTGATCCCTCCTGGTCTTTGTGTTACTACCCACAGTGGTGCAAGTCAGATATCAGTCATAAATAACAGAAGAATGATAATTCCTTTCATAATAAATTTGAGTGCATTCAAAATTATCCCTGTAATACTATGATCAGTCTCCCCTCACTTCCATTCTGGTCTGCTTTATGAGTGTGGAGAAAGAGGGGGCATTCCTACTTGCTGGGGTTTGCACATAACCTACACATTTATTATTACATCAAATCTAGATAAATCCATGGGATTGGGTCTTGAACGTAAACATCAACCATCGGGTGTTTTGCTGTGTGAAAGACGTTGAGACATGCGGGATCAGATCCCTGGGAACCGGGGGGCTTCTTGCCTGCCTGGACTAGGTTCATGAGAGTAAGTCTTGGGGGCCCCGGCTCCCCCGGGACCACCTGAACAGCACACCTTCCTCCCACCAGAAATGTCTTCTGCGGTCATCTAATAGCGTCTCGTTAAATTCACCTCTTTCAGGAAATTCTATGATCCTTCCCTCTTTCCAGCCAGCGCACCCTGGGATCCCCTTCTTTGGCACTATGGAAAGTGGTTTTGCTGCAACTATGGTCTTAGCACTTGGCCCAACCTCTTCCCTCCTCTGAAGCTAGCTGGAGTCTCAGCTTGCAGGCAAAAATCAGACTGTCAGGCAAGGGGTGCATGAGGGGCCTCAGTCAAGGCAGCAGGTGGGAGCCAGGGGTGGTCTTGTTGTCATAGCATCATGGCTAAGGCAGAGGAGGAGCTTAAGTTCCCCAGACCTTGGTTCCTCCTACAACCAGGTCTACGTCAGAAAGTGTGGATGCCAGGATGCCAGGGCATCTGTCCAGCCCACCTGTCCAGACCCAGACACCTCCCTGGAGGTCTGGATCAACCCCCTGGACACTGATGGGGTTCTGCTCCCAACTGCCCTACACCATCCGATTCATATCCCCACACACTGTAGTGCCTGGAACCCCTGGCTGCTTTGCTGTGCTTCTGGCAACTTCCTGTCCCCAAAACTGAGCTCAAGCTTATGGTGCCCCTTGATTCCAGGGACTGAGCCCTGGTACCTGCCCCAGGGCAAAACCTCTAAGATTTCTGCTTTCCTTTACCAGACCTCTGAGTTCTAGCAAGCCTGATGCTGAGGCTGCTGGAGCAGTGATAGAGCTTCTTGGTATCACAATCTAGTTTCTGAATCTTTCTAGACTTTCTGACTGGGTGATGGTATTTATAAGCAAAGGGTCCTGTGTTAAATCTTTATGTCCTCCAAGGCTGCTTACGTATGTGAACGAAAAACATTGTCTGCTATAAGTAAATAAAGGCTGTTGCAGCCATCAAGCCATTGCATTACAGCTGCCCTGAAGGTGAGTGCTGAGGGAACTAAGGAGAGAAATAGGGTGCCTGCCATCAAGCCCTCAGCCACTGCAGCCAACGCCCCCCTCCCCAAAAGATGCATCCTGAGGAGACAGGAGACAAGGCACAGGATACTGGCCTCAGAGAGCTGAGGTGCTCATCAAAAGAATGATTTAATTGAGTCCAGACCCTTGCATATTCTCATATATAGAGAAGCGCTAAAGTCCTTACTCGAGATATCTAGTCTTCTTTAATTAACAATGATCTTTTGAAGGTCCAACTACATAGTTTTTGTTGCAAAAACTCCTATATATTCTGGCTTCCCCCTACCCTTTACAGGGCAGTGTCTCAGAATTATTTGAAAATGCTCTACCCCAGGCTTAAGTCCTCAGTTTTGCCTCCCAGATAAAACATAACTCACCCCTTTCAGGCTGTGCATTTTTTTCTTCCAATCAACACACACATTAAATGCTCATTAAACATTTTCTGATTGACTCAATTTTTTCTCTAGGCCTCTTCAGGAGACACCATGGCATTCATTTATTTAATCATTTGTTATCTTTCCATCCACCCATCTTATAACAAACATCTGTGTCTGGAAGAATGATTCCCTCTGTCCCCATCTCACAAACTGGGGAAGAGACTTTTATGCTACAAACTCGGTCCTGGGAGTGTGGAATAGGTATATTTTAAAGGTGTGGGAAGGGATGACAAAGCCAGGCCCAGATGCTCTGCATTCAATGTCAGGTGATGACTTCTTAAATGGAGAAGTGGGCTTGCAGATTATAGAGCAGGAAAAAAAAAAAAGCTTCCATTCTTCCCAGTAGGTTTAAGACTCTATTGCCTCTAAGAGTTGATGTTAGTCCTTGTCAAACAGGAGGGAAAGAGGCAGGGTACGACCTTTAAAAAAATGACATAGCCACTGAGGATATGACAAAAACTGATTAGAACCAACTATGTCCAAGATGGCAGGAGATCTGACTTCCAGTAGGCCTTGAGCCTCATTATAAAATATCAGCATGTGCTCAAGGACACACCCACAGTCGCCATGACAGTTCAGAGGCTCGTCATAAAATGCCAGAAGTGGCCAGTGGCCCAGTTCTTGAAATCTCGGCCCCTGCTCCAAAATAGTTGGAATAATCCTCCCACTGACAGGCTCAAACTAGCCAGCCTATAAAGACTAACCGCGTCGTATTCTGGGGCCTCTGGCCTTCTGAGATGGCCCACACTGTCTCTGGAGTGTGATTCTCCCAGGGGCACTCTCAGTTTCCAAGACCACCCCCTGTCCTGGGGCTGCGCTCACCTTGTAAAAGGGGCCACATTCTGCCTATGGAATGTGTCACCTCTCCCAACAAATTCACTTCTTACCTATCACTCTGTCTCTCACGAAGTTCTTTCTGTGAGGAGATACAAAGCACCTGAGCTTCATTAAGTCCGAAGACCAGGTGCCTAATCTCAGTTAAAACATGGTGAGTTCTAGGGATTTCCCTGATGGCTCTGATGGTGGTGAAGACTCTGCGGTCCCAATGCAGGGGGCCCGAGTTTTGCCGCGACTAGGATCTTGTGTGCCATAGCTAAACAACCCGAGTGCCAAGCAAGATCCTGCCAAACACCCCTCACAAAGAAAGAAAGAAAAAAAAAAGACAGTGGGTTTGAGCCCAAGTCTACGTTCTCGCTGGGTTCCAGTTCTGGCTGGTGGGTTCGGGTCCCAACCTAAATTGTGGAGTTTCACCTGCAAGGTGCGTGGGTCTTCACAAATATGGTTTGGGTTCTTGAAGGATTAAAAAATAATGTAACTGTAACTTCGATTACCCTGAGGCTCTGAAAAAGGGGACTGGCTTGGGAATGGTAGCCAGAGATTGCCATGGGGCCATTACTGACAGATTTTGATAGAGTCGGACTTGAGAAATTAAGGCTGGATGGCCTGATGGGGGCAGGGGTGGGCACTCCTGCAGCAGGGCAGCTTTCCGAGGCGTGGAGAGGGATTGCTGGCGTGGGGCTGGAGAGAGAGACGCCTGCTGAAACACCAGCATAAACCGGGCACGAGGGCAGGGTGGGTGAGACTAAGAGCAACGCCCTGTAAGAGGCTACCCCCTCCTCGGCTGGATAAAGAAAAGGCTAACGATACTCCATGAGTTTGAGTAAACTCCGGCAGTTGGTGATGGACAAGGAAGCCTGGCGTGCTGCAGTCCATGGGGTCGCAAAGTGTCGGACTCGATGAGTGACTGAAGTGAGCTGAACTGAACAGTACTCACTGTAAAGCCTTTCTCCTCCCGCGTCGTGGCTTTGTCCACGGCCTCCCCTCTCCGATCTCCCACACACCCGAGAGGGCACGATTATAGATTGCGGGGAGCATGCGACAGGTAGGAGCAGAGACCCACTGCTCCCGCCCCCTGCTTGTTCCGAGAGGCCCTCGCACCTGCAGCTAATTCAGAGGAGAGGCGGCCCCTTGCCTCTAATCAGAGGCACAGACGCCACAACCCCTCTGTTTCTCAAATACACCAGAGAGGGTGGACCCCTGAGGCAAAGGCAAAGCTGAGCTTAGGGTGACCCACAGCTGGGCAGCTGCTTTAGGCTCTGGGGACACACAGTGGATCAGATACACACAGGTCAGGCTGGGGATGCTCAGTCCAGGTTGAGTTCATCCTGAATGTGCGTGGCTCATGGCATGGGCACGGTGATTGCCTTCTGAGAGGGAAAGAGCTACCAGAAGCTTTGAGAGCACGTTTCAGCTGGGCTTGAAGAAGTGCTGAGTGCAAAGGCCCGCAAGGTGTAAAAGGTTGGGTTTCTCGCGGAGGGGCACTCTCCCCTGCAACTGACTGTAGTGTAGTGGTGAAGAGGGAGGGGATGTCGCCGAGGAGGACACGATACACTGATACGCTGGCTCTGCTGGCTGTAAGGGGTAGATCTCCTGGAGCAAGGGCATCTGAGGGTCAGGCTGAATAGCTTATGGTGTCCATAGTGTAAAGAGTTGTTGGCAGCGGTTCTCAAAGCATGGAGGTTCTCATCCACATCATCTGGGAATATGTTAGAAATGCACATAATGGGGCCCCATGCAGACCCAACCCATCCATCCTAAAGGAAATAAGTCCTGAATATTCATTGGATGCACTGATGCTAAAGATGAAACTCCAATAATCTGGCCACCTGATGAGAAGAACTGACTCATTTGGAAAGACCCTGATGCTGGGAAAGATTGAAGGCAGGAGGAGAAGGGGACGACAGAGGATGAGATGGCTGGATGGCGTCACTGACTCGAGGGACAGGAGTCTGAGTGAACTCCGGGAGTTGGTGACGGACAGGGAGGCCTGGCATGCTGTGGTCCATGGGGTCACAAAGAACTGGGTCACGCCTGAGCGACTGAACTGAATTGAAGCAGACCCACTGATTCAGAAATTCTGGGGGTGGGGACCAGCAATCTATGGTTTGAGAAACACCGGCTAAGCCTGATATCTACTGGTGCAGTGGCAAGAGTACCAGACTTCGGAAGGAAGGTGGGGAGGGCCAGGGGAGAGAGACGTGAGGGGGGAAAGTTGCAGCCGGCCACGTGCTGTTGTTCAGAGAGCAGTGGGCCACGTTACATACCTGCTCCTTTAAGGTGATCTGAGCGGGAACTAAGAAGGGTGTGGGCCACCTTGTTACAGATAGAAGACTGAAGCTTGGAATTTAAATTACCCACCTAAGAGCAGCCTCCGTCCCTGGCACCACGGAAGAACGGCAGCCTGGACATCGATGCCTGGTCAGCCCATGGCTGCCCGGGTGGAGGGAAGAGGCCTGGAGCTTGAAGCTCCTTCCTGGGGGGCCTGGTGGTGAGCCAGACCCGAGGCTAATGGGAAGCAGTGAGCCTTCTGTTCTCACTCTTGTCCTCCATTATTTGAATTTTCATAAGGTTCACCATTCACACTAGGGAGCTGGGCTTAGCAAATGTATTTTCCTAAGTGACCAGCTGTCATCCCTGACTTCTAGACCTGAGGTTAAATGTGAGGTTCTTTGAGAAAGGCAGGGTGAAAAATTACCTGTATGCTGTGATTACACCTACCTTAGATTTCTTTTTTTTTTTCAGAAAAAAAATACATATCATAGAGCAAAAAACAAAAACAAATCCAAAACAACGCTAAAGGAATTTTCTTCCTTTCCCCCCCAAGTTGTATTATATGGCTATAATAATTTGTATGATGAATATACATGTATTTCTGAAAGTGCAACTAGTGACACCCCACGTGGAATGCAGTGACGTGACATAGCGAGCAAGTGGCAGAGTGTAGCTGTTCCCTTAGGGCAGTGTCGAACTGTTCGGCCACTTGGAGTCTGTCCCTGAGGCCGGTAAGAAGAGCAGCTGGGATATGGCCCGGGGGAACAGTGGGGCATAGCTGGTGAAAGAGGTGCTTTGACGTTTGTGAGGTTAAGCCCCGGGGTCTCTGTGTCCTCTGGAAATGCCTCTCTATGATAGGCGCCACCTGGAGGGCTTAAGGGGGACTTTGGGGCCGAGGAGCAGAGCTTTTTTGGCGGTCCTTCTGAGAACTGAGTTTGCTTCTTGTAGTGCAAACTCAAAGCACTGGCTCAGGCAGCCACCGTTCTCCAAACAAAAGGCCACTGGACACCTTTAAACACAAAATATTCTTTTATTTGTCAACGAAGGCTACACAGGATCACGTCTGGTTTTGTTTTTATGACTTTTTCGTTTCTTTTCTAGAAGGTATCTACATCTGCATTTATTTACAGCCTTGTCGGTATTTACACAGTCAAGAATACAGTGTTAGAAACACAAAAGTGTTGAGAAAAAAACTTCTCAAAATTAGTTCCAGACTTCAGGAAAATTATTTCCACACGGTAAGGCCAGAGTCTCCAGTGTTGGTCGTCCAGAGGCAGCTTGGGAGAGTCCCGTTGCCAAAGCTGTGGGTTCAGAAGTCTTGAACATCAGGCGGGTCTAGAAAAGCGGGATTCTGGTGTGGGTGAATCCAGGGCTGCCGGGCACCACCAGACATCTGTGACTCAGCTTCTGCCAGGCTAGCGGAGCCTGCTGGAGCGTTTCTTCTCCATTGGCAGTTTGCCCTCAGAATCAAACACAATCTTGGGGACCATGAGATCACCCGGTTATCATGCCTTTGGCATTCCAGAGAGGGTAAGAAACCCAACATTGGCCCGCTGTCTGGGGCGGTCGTGTACACAAGGCTGGTTTTTTGAGAATGTAAAGGTTGGAGAGGATCAAGTTTCTATCACCTGAGCAATGAGTCTTTAAAATGAGTTTGCTGTTTTTCGAAGGTTAAATGAAAGGGCCTTGAACTACAGAGTTCTTTAATTTCCTCCTGTCCAATAAAATACAGACAAGTATATAAACCTACCTGGGAATTATGAACCTTCAGTAGAGGGCTTTTAGTCCTAAATGAGGATCCCAAGGGGAAAAGGAGACTGGGTTCTTTCTGGGAACCCTCAGGAGGCAGGCCCTAGCTTGCGACCGGAAGCCACGGCTGGGGCGTTAGTGGCCACTGTGAGGGGGTAGAGGATAGATTTGACTTTGAGCACCGGGGGAACAAACCCCAAAACCCGAGACTCTGCTGAGGCCTGGCCGACTCCTTCCTCCTGGGGGCCGAGCTCAGTGTCACAGTTCTCACCATGTAGCAACTGCAGATACAAGGCTGCCAATGTAAAACTATTCTAAGGTTTCACGTGGAAATCTTGTCTTTGCATATTGGAAACCTCTGCCATTGTTAAAGGTGGTACTTAAAAGTCATAGCTAAAAAGGTTATTTTTTTTTTAAGCAAACCTGATTCCTTGTTGTGCTAAGTCACTTCAGTCGTGTCCGACTCTTTACGAGTCTATGGACTGTAGCCCGCCGGGCTCCTCTGTCCAAGGGATTCTCCAGGCAAGAATACTGAAGTGGGTTGCCATGCCCTCCTCCAGGGGATCTTCCTGACCCAGNAGTCGTGTCCGACTCTTTACGAGTCTATGGACTGTAGCCCGCCGGGCTCCTCTGTCCAAGGGATTCTCCAGGCAAGAATACTGAAGTGGGTTGCCATGCCCTCCTCCAGGGGATCTTCCTGACCCAGGGATTGAACCTGCGTCTCTTATGTCTCCTGTATTGGCAGGCAGGTTCTTTACCACTAGCATCACCTGGGAAGGCCCCTGTTATGTGCCTATGAAAACACCGCCCCATTTCAGTCACCTTCCTTATCTACGTCACCTTCTGCTCCCAGCCCCACCTCATCCCGATTCATTAGAATCACACCCCCTGGCCATTTTCGACTTCTGGTCAGTTTCTTAGAAATAGTTTCAAATCCTCCATCCCTAGGTAGAAATCAGGTGCTGGTCTGTTCCGTGGTTTAATTCTCAGCAAACGGTTCTGAGTGGCAAGCATCGGGGGCCATTTACCGTGGAGTTTCTTTGCCTTCTTCCTGTTGTCATAGCTCCCCCCTCCAGTGATGTCTGTCTGGTGGGTGGGTGAAAAGGAAATCTCATCTTATAAAACCAAAGTTGGGGAATCACTGAAGTCCTATTTAAGGTGATGACAGAGAGGCAGATGGCAGCTGTGGAGGATACAGGAGGAAGTAGGAGGTCTTCTAAAGAAGCTTCCACAAGTCTTCTTGGGACAGAAGCTGTCATCCTGCAGAATAATGGACCAGGGCCAGGGAGGGAGGGCTGTCACTTGAGGGAAGGGACACGTTTTGGCTGGTTAATGCCATAAGGGCAGGTGCCATCAAAGATGGGATTTGATGCCTGGAGGCCATTAGACTGGCACGGGGAACGCTGGCTTATGCCTTCAGACTGTTGCTGTGACATTGGGACCGCTGGTCCCAGTGGGGAGACACTGCGAGGAGAGGCACTGAGTCGCCTGCTAGCTCAAATGCAAAGCAACTCACAAGGGCCGAAGCCAGAAGCACCGTCTCCAGTACCAACAGCACAAGGGGAAACTGAGGTGCTCGAGGCTGCCCGCCCCACACTTGAGACCCTTTCTCTGCAGGCTGGGGCTGCTTCCATTTCCTCCCATACAGTAGCGAGGCCTCCTCGGTGGTGTGTAGCCCAGGGAAAAACAGAACATCATTCGTTTAAGGAAAACGGATGTTCAGTGATTTTCTGTGACTTTGGTCTTTAAGAGTCACTGTTACTTTGGGGTTGAAGAGTCAGAGGGTTGGGGAAGTACAGGGAGGCGGTTCACTCGGCTCCGACCTCCAAGTTGACGTTCCCAGCAGGTCTGGACTGACGTCAGGAGGTCAGGGTGGAACTGATCATCTAGGCCAACGCGCAGGGCCCCATTGCTCAAGGACCCCTTCCATCAAGATGACATTTGAGAGGCATGTCTATTCTGGGTTGAAAAACAAAACGAAGCAAAACGTGTTCTTCAGGCCCAACTATCTTCCATCCTATTCAAGAAGGATCCCGCCAGATGGGAGCCGCCACCCGCCTCTGCCTCGCACGGTGGGCCCGGAAGCCCTGCCCTCTGACTCGGCCGAGCTCTGGACGCGGTGGACAAACAGGCCAAGATGCACTGTCACGGCAGCGTCCCTTTTTTTTTTTTTTTGGAAACAGGAAGAGCACTTAGCGAAACGCATCCTCTCATCCCAGTGGAACGACGTCAGGCGAGACCGCGTCTCCCGAGCAGCTGCGGGGGCCTCCCTCCGGCAGGCAGGCCCCCTGCCCGCGTGCTGCGCCAATTCTCATGTGGCAAGAGATCGTCTTCGTTTCGTTCACTGCTGGAATATTCTGAAGACTCTGTGAGTAAGGCTATAAAGGTGCCGTGAGCTTGTCAGTCCAACAAGGTTTCCACGGGGAAAGAGCTCAGACTCAGAATTCATTTTCCACACTTAATGTAAAATGTAACCCATAGAAGTCCCATTTTCTAAGAAGCCCAGCTTAAAAGGGAACATTTGGCTTCCCCTCCCGGTCTCCCAGAGCCTCCTGTGAGAGGTAATGATGATGGTAATTAGGCAGATGAGACAGGAGAAAGGAGCCCCAGGCTGTCCCCTCCCTTCAGTACTCCCCTTCAGCCCAGTGGGGGCTGCCTCTCCCGGACAAGCCTTGCAGGTGTGGGCTGGCCACAAGCCTCTACCCACCGACCTTAGGTGTGGGTCTTCACAGGGGCAACTGTAGCCTGGCTTCTTGCATCTGCGGGCACTGCCCCCCGTCCTGGAGGGGCAGCTTGATGATGCCAGGCCACATCAAGGTCTCTCTCCTCTCCTCCTTGCTCCTTCATCTCGCTTTAAAACCCTGGCTGGGCTCCTCTAGAGGGGAGAAGCCGTCATCTGTTTCAGAAGAACTTCACAGAAGGAATTTCCGGCATCCCAAGCTCTGCGGTTAGCCCGACACTAACAGGGAAGCAGAGGCGCCTTTGGGAGCTGGTTAGAAGCATGCTTGGTTCACGCCTTTCTCTCTTTGGCTGACTTTCCCTTAAACCTCTTTCCCGGAGCCGAAGGCCACCAGGCACCTCTCTCCACACTCCCAGTTCTCAGTGGTGGCAGCTGAGCAATGCAGGGAAGATGCCCAGAGTCCTGGGGGAGAGGGCTTCACCTCGGAAGGCAGGCTGGTATCCTTGCCACCAATGCCATCCTTTTGCTGTGGGTGACCTTCTCTTCCGGGCGTGGTGCCCACACTGGGGGCCGGGTGCGCAGTGCTGGTTCTCACATCTGGCTTTGGGAGAGAAGAGGAGCTGAGTAAGGAACATCACGGGAGGACTGACCAACCACAGACGCCCTGGGTGCCTCTGCCTCTTAGCCCCCAGGACGAGGTTGCCAGGCTGGGAGAAAGACCCGGGAGACACGTGCTCCATACCAGCAAAGGAGTGGCAACTGACAACTACACTGGGTTTGCAAAAGGGGTTGGGGGTTTCGTTTAGCATCAAAATATAAAGCTTGGACAGGAGTTTGGGGCAGCTTGAAAAAGGTGCTGTGAGATCATGAAATTCCCCAGAGCAAGATGAAACCATCCATGGTCCTCCGGGGGCATGGAACACAGTGTTAAAAAGCGCCCCCTCTTGTCTGCGGGAGCTTGGTCAAAGACCCTCGGGTCCTGCAGACCCTCTTTCCAGGCCCTCCGGAAATTTGCTACCGGCCCATGACTCTCCGCACCCTTCACTCCTGCCTGACCCCCGTGGAAGATAGCCTTGCACATGGGACAAGTTAGCACAGACACTCGTGTCTCACATCACACTGGGGACCTGGGGACAGACGAGGACACACCCCAGGGGCTGCATCTCAGAGAAGAGAAATGTGCCCCAACAACAAGGAAAACTCCTCAAGGAAAAGGGAACAAAAGACAGTTAAGTTTTCATTGTGATCACACTACAGAAAAAAAAAAAAAATACCCTCTGTTCTTTGCAAAAAAATGTGTGAAGGCCAAATCTGTGTTTTTCTTTTCTTAAAAAAAAGGATGTTGCATGAGTTACAATGCAACCAAGTATCTTTTTTGTTGTTGTTGTTTTTTTGCACTTGTTAAAAAAAGGATTTTTTTTTTTTTTTTAAGTACAACACAGTCAGGTCCGCGGCCACAAAAGAGTAGCTGTCTTTGGCAAGAAGTCCCGGCCGTGGTCCTCTCTGTCACCTCCGGCCCATCTCACTCTGTCTCATGAAGTGGATGTTGTTGGCGCTGTCTGACAGTTCCGGGTACTGCTCAACTGAGGTCACAAAGAAGCCATCATAGCCTTGAACCCGCCCCGTGTTCAGCACCTGCTGCTTCTCGCCCTCGGTCCAGGCCCGCAGGCCCTCCTCCCCGTCCCGAAGTCGCTGCTGCTCGCGGGCCCAGGCCTGGCGCACGGCTCTCTGCCGGGCCAGCTCCAGCACCCGCGCCTTCTCCTCGTCCAGAGTGGTCCCGTAGCGCGTGTTCAAGCACAGCGCCCCATGCTGGAGCTGGATGTCTGTGTAGCGTCTAGTCCTGCCGTTAAGCATCGTGTTGATCTGGGAGACGGTGACGTTGACCCCGTTCTCCAGGGTTCGCCGCCCGCCGCTGAGGCCCAGGATGGCCAGGTCGCCTTCCGAAGGCCCTGGTTTCACGAAGTAGTGGGTGTCCACCCCGTCGATGGTGAAGTGCAGGTTCTCCAGATACTGGGCATTGTTCAAGATGGCAGCCACCCGCCGCCCGTCCTCGTTGGCCACACTGATGATGTCCGTGGCCACGCGCCCATCCTTCAGGGCGAACTTGACCCCCTTGCCGAACACGGAGCCGCTGGAGGCAAACTTCTTTGTCTCTGGGGCCTGCTGGCAGCTGGTGATCGTGGAGCCATAGAGCTGGTCAAAACGCTCCAGGGTGACGAAGGCCTTGAGCTGTTTCTGCACTTCACATTGCACCCCGAGGACAGACTGATGTGGGGAGGAGAAAGACAGAATGAAATGAAGTGGGGAAACCACCAGGGAACTGGAGAATCAGCCCGCACGAGCAAGTCTAACTTATACAAATATACTAACCTGTAGCACCTAGCTCTACTGCTGACCACTAGGACACCCAGCCCCTGTTCTAGTAGCCTCTGCTGCTGCTGCTGCTAAGTCACTTCAGTCGTGTCCAACTCTGTGTGACCCCATAGACGGCACCCCACCAGGCTCCCCCATCCCTGGGACTCTCCAGGCAAGAACACTGGAGTGGGTTGCCATTTCCTTCTCCAATGCATGAAAGAGAAAAGTGAAAGTGAAGTCGCTCAGTCTGTCCGACTGTTAGCGACCCCATGGACTGCAGCCCACCAGGCTACTCCATCCATTGGATTTTCCAGGCAAGAGTACTGGGGTGGGGTGCCATTGCCTTCCCCGCTAGTAGCCTCTAGTCTTGCCGTTAAGCACTCTGTTGATCTGGGAAATGGTGACTCTGAACCCATTATCCAGGGTTTGCCATAAAAGCACCCATGTATTGAACCCTTCCTTCCTCTCAGAGGCTGT
Organism: Oreotragus oreotragus; assembly: GCA_006410675.1. Lineage (NCBI taxonomy): Eukaryota > Metazoa > Chordata > Mammalia > Artiodactyla > Bovidae > Oreotragus > Oreotragus oreotragus. The sequence goes on along the minus strand of SJYX01004200.1, from coordinate 142,664 downwards.
TCAGGGGGCATCTACTCTGGGCTCACTTGCTTTCTCGGCACTGGGGTCACAACAATGAATCAGACATCATCCCTGTCCTTGAAGAACTCCTTGTTTCCTGGGGAAAAACAAACGTACAACGAATAACTACAATCAAATGTGAGGACTGGTGGCCTAAGAGAAGTGACAGGAATAGTTATAGCCAACGTGTCTTGGTCTTTGAGCTGAACAGTTCACATTCATTATCTTGTTGGATCTTCACAATAGCTTTATACAGTAGCAGTATTATTATTCTGGTTTTACATCTGAGAAGCTAAGGCTCAAAGAGGTTGAGACTGGCCCACAGTCATACAGTAGTAGGTATTCAAGCCAACATTTGAACCCAGGTCCTTCTGATTCTAGAGGCTCAGTTGAAGGGCTACTGGAGTCGGGAGCAGCAAACACAGCTCAGGATATGTCAGCCTGGAGGCAGAGAGGTGAGGTGGAGAAAGTGGGGTTCAAGGATAGGCTCACACCTGAGTTGGGACTTGGAGGATGAGGGGGTGATGTCAGGTGAGGCAACGACGAGGGTGTACTCCTGGCTAGAGGCTTAGTAAGATGGAAAGCAGTGGTTTACGTGAACCCTCTTGTGTGTGTGCTAAGTCACTTCAGTCATGTGCAGCTCTTTGTGACCTTGTGGATTGTAGCCCCGCCAGACTCCTCTGCCCATGGGATTCTCCAGGCAAGAATACCGGAGTGGGTTGCCGCACCCTCCTCCAGGGGATCTTTCTGACCCAGGGATTGAACCCACATCTCTTACATCTCCTGCACTGGCAGGTAGGTCCTTTACCACTAGTGCCACCCGGGAAGTCCATGAATCCTCTTAACCTGCTTTATTGCTCTCTGCCACATTTAGAAATGGTTTTCAAGGATGTCCTCTGTCTCTACAATGCTTCCTGGAGGCTTCTTAAGTGACCCTGCTCTTGGCTGCTTTAGGGAACAGGTTGGGCCTGTCTCCTTGGCATATCTGTCCCTCCCGTGGCTCAGGGAGCTATGGGAAGCCACTCTCAGGCAGGCTGCAGGGCCTTATCAGCAACTCAGGCAAACGGCTTTAGAAACAGGCCCATCAGCTTCTCACTGAAATTAAGTCCTCTTTATAATTAATAGAACCCTGTCTGTGAACAATTATTTCCTAGAGTTTCACGAAAGCCAGAGTGCTCAACAACAAAGATCTCCGATGCTTGCCAAGGGCAGAAATCAATAATTCATTGACAAGAGAGGCTGGCAAAGGGGCCATCGGGGACTGTGGCTCTGGGAGCGGGTGGCGGAGGGAGCCTGGAGTTGGGGCGCAGCTGAGAGGCTGGAAGCAGCCCTGGGAAGACAGTGCCATGGGAAGCTGGGGGGACGTGGAGGGGAGGGACAGTGGGGCTGGAGAGGGCAGGGGGCAGGGCGAAGGCCACAGAGAGAGAGAGGCTTTGCCACCAGATGGGCTTGGGCTCTCATCACTTTCTGCTACTTTGCAGCTGACCTTGGACAAGTTTCTTCTCTCAACTCTGGTCTCCTCTGTAAAGCAGAGGAAAAGGCTGAACTCGCAGAGTTGTTTACCTCTTTCAACCATTTGGTCATTTAACAAAAAGTGTTCCTTCTGGGCACCTGAGAAATGTGCAAGGTGGTAGGCAGGGTACCAAATAAGACCCACTACTTGCCCCCTTGGGGCTCAGGGTCTAGTGGAGATACAGGAAAGAAAGCAGAAATGAAAATATAGTGTGGAGATTAAGCTGTAGGTGCCATCAGACAACAGAGGTCCAGCATTATGTTCTCCAGAGTCGAGGGGAAGGAAACAGCCAGGCTGAGACCTCATGGAATCTGGCTGGAGTAAGAGATATGGATGCATCAGTTTCTGATTGCCAGCCATATGCCATCTGCAACCTAGACTTCCTCCTGAGTCTCTTGTCCCCTTGGACAGGGGTCCCCTGGAAAGCCCAGTCTCTGCCTGATTCATTCCTGCCTTCCCTGGGCTCCTGCAGCATGGGGTCTGGAAAAGCCAGCTCCTTGTACAGATCTTATGAATGAGGGGGGCAGTGGGAAGAAATGAACAAATGGATGGAGGAAGTGAGGGGGTGGGGTGCAACCACGTTTATGATCTTTATAGCCATAAAATTCTATGAGTCTTTGTGTTGTGAATGGAAGATGGAGAGAGCAACATTGTTTTGAGGACCTACAGACAGATCTGAGTTTGAATACCACTCTACTCCATCTTTGTTGGGTGGCATTTGAAAGCCTCGGGCATTAAATCTGTAAAAGGACAACAATGCTACAGGGGAATATTTTTATTGCTAATTTAGAAAGAACACCTCACACAAGGGCAGGGGCATGTTGACGGTACTCAGGAAATATTACATTTGTATTTAGAACGCACCTTTCCTCCTTGTACTTTTGTCTTGGGTTGGGACAAAGGCTCATTGTGCAGAACTCCAAACTCAGTGTAACATACAAAACTCCTTAATTTGGCTCATGAGGATCTGTGCACCGTTATGGCTGTGTCCACAGTGACTTGCTTGGGTCGCTAAGTTACTTGCTCAACAGTTTCTGGTAAGCACTGCAAACGTACCATGTTGGTTTCTATTATTGGCCTAAGCTTTTCTGAAAAGCTGGTGGGACCCATTCCTGTAATGTCAGCCACGTGCATGAATTACCTTGCTGTTGTCCCACTCCTGAGTTTTCATCTGTGTGTGGACGAGCTCGTAGGATGGTTCCATAGCATCCATGTCTGGCTTGGGATAGCCGGGGATCACGTTGTGAAGCTGGAATCCAAAGGTGAGGAGCCAGCTGTTGACATCTAGGAGGGAGAGAAGAAGCAGAAACATCCCTGTGGAGTCAGTGGACCTCAGATGTGACACACCCCGAGAAGGCGGCCTAGAGTAAGGCTGCTGGGGTAGGGTGAGGATCTGGTGGGCAGCTGGTGGGAGAGTCAACAAGCACGCCGGAAACTGTTTCATAGCGTGGAAGCCGAGTGTGCTCTTGGGACCTAGTGACCCCTCCTGTGGATGTATCTGAGAGTGATGTCACACATGTAGAACCTAGGCTTCCCGACTCCTCTTTCCACTGTCACTCTACCCCAAGGACCTTCAGCTTCATAGCCAGGGCAGCTGTTGATGGATGAAGACCGCTCTGCATCTACCTTAGACATCAGAAGGAGACACAGAAGACAACCACACCCGAAGGAAAGATTTTAATGAATGATTTTCAAAGAGAAAATTCACTTAAGAAATAAACTCTTAAACCCTTTCCCAATCCTTTCTGCAGGGATTAGAATCTCAGGGCCAAAGTGCATTGGCCTGTGCTTAGTTGCTTCGGTCGTGTGACCCCATGGACTACAGCCTGACAGGCTCCTCTGTCCATGGAATTCTCCAGGCAAGAATACTGGAGTGGGTTGCCATCTCCTCCTCCAGGGGATCTTCCTGACCCAGGGATCAAACTCATGTCTCCTGCATTCAGGAAGATTCTTTACTGCTGAGCCACGGGAAACCCATGGAGATGGCCTGACCACAGATCAAAGAGTCTTCCCCCCAGTTCTGCCTTTTATTTACTCTGACAGCCTAAGGAAGTCACCTAACCTCCCTGTGCCTTCATTTCCAGTCTCTATATTGGGTCTGATGATCGAGCCCCATAGGCATTGGATTTATTGGTTTTTATAATATTCCTGCTCCTACTGCTGCTAAGTCGCTTCAGTTGTGTCCGACTCTGTGTGACCCCATAGACGGCAGCCCACCAGGCTCCCCTGTCCCTGGGATTCTCCAGGCAAGAACACTGGAGTGGGTTGCCATTTCCCTCTCCAATGTGTGAAAGTGAAAAGTGAAAGCGAAGTCACTCAGTCGTGTCCGACTCTAGCAACCCCATGGACTTCAGCCCACCAGGCTCCTTGGTCCATGGGATTTTCCAGGCAAGAGTACTGGAGTGGGGTGCCATTGCCTTCGGGGGGTTACTAATTAGAAAGTACTCAGAATAGGTACTCAGCTGGGATATTGTCATGAGCATTTGGCTCACTGAAGAATGGAATCAGGAAGTCAAGACTTCAGGGGGAAAAAAAAAAGAGTTCAGGAAAGGAAAGAGGGTGTGCCATCAGTTACTTAGCCCTTTGTGGCTGAGGGTCTTTTCCGTGCCAAGCACTGGTGTCACAGACCCTCAGCTTGCACACTCAGGACCCTGGAGGGGAGATGAGACACACAGCATGGATAACTCTGACACGATAAAAAGGCCGAGGGGAGGGCAGAAGTCTTTTGATCCGATAGGCTGACAAGCCTTCATGAAGAAGGTAGTCTTCATGAAGGCTTAAGCCAGACACTGAAAGTTGTGTAAATTTTGTCAGACTTCAGTGGAGATGAGGGGGGCACTTCAGGCAAAAGCTGTTGTGTAAGGCAAGGCCTGGAGTGGGCAGGTGAGTATTGGGAACTTTCGGGTAACCAGACAGCAGTTCAGCAGGGCAGAGAGAGAATCAGAGAGGAAAATGGTGGCTGTGGCAGGAAGAGCCTGAGGTGGCAAGCAGGAGGTGATTTGGGGTCTACAGGAGACAGACAGGGTTCCCTTGGTGGCTCAGATGGTAAAGAGTCTGCCTGTGATGCAGGAGACCCAGGCTTGACCCCTGGGAAGGGAAGATCCCCTGCAGAAGGGCATGGCAACCCACTCCAGTATTCTTGCCTGGAGAATCTCCATGGACAGAGGGGCCTGGTGGGCTACAATTCATGGGGTCTCAAAGAGTCGTACACAACTGAGTGTCTAACACACACACACAGGAGACAGACAGCCAGCCTGTGCCCCGCACGGCTCAGCCTTCCTCAGGAAGGGGCGGCCGGAGAATGCAAGGCAGCTGGTGACCAGAGGCTTGAATCTGAAGTTAGGAGAAGGCAGGATTCAGAGTTTAGTCTCAGAGCCAGCAGCTCTGGGCAGAGGGCACACAGGTCTGCTTTTGGCTTCTTCCCAAGCAGACAGACCCCTGGTCAGGGAGGTTCTTAGGGTCCAGGCATTGGTGAAACAGAGTCCATCCCAACAATGGGGGTACCCTTTGGGGGTCATCCCATGAGGTCATCCCAACCTCATCCCATGTTGCCTGTACCCTAAAAGCCTCATGTTTGCCTTTTTTGTGGGGCGGGGGGGCTTGTTTTTGCTTTTTGGATGTTACAGAGTCCATCTCTTGGGTTTGAAGCCTGGAGGTACTGAAGCAAAGGGGTGGTAGAAAGAGAAGACTGGAAACCCAAATTCTACTTCTAGAGAGATCACATAAGGGAAGGAACATGGTTAAGGCAAGACAAAACCCAGGTCCAAACACTGGCTCCCCAACTCACAAACTGTGTGATCTTGGACATTTTCCTTAATCTCTCTGAGGTTTAGTTCCTTTGTCTGCAAACTGATGGGAGAAACAGTTTTCACCAAGTCATGGGGAAGAATACTAACAGTGTTACCATTTGAACTGGCCATCATATAGCAGGAACTGTTCTGTCTGTTACACAAATGATTGAACTTATTGTATTTTCAAGTGTTCAGTGTGGTTCTGGCTCATAGAAGGTTTTTTGTGTTTCATCTGTGTTTGAAGAAGAAACAACTATGCCTCCATGTGCCTGGACCTTTGTTTCCTCATTTGAAACACGAGGTGTTTGGATCAGTTTTCTCCAAAGTCCCTATACTCACTGAGTTTCTAAGTATCTCTGATTCTATGAATCATGGCAGATGGTTCTTTGGGAAATTAAAACAAACAGAATGAAGAGGGAAAAAATGGCTACAAAGCCATTTGCCTGAGGCTTAGAACTTGCATGTGAATTTGTAGTTGCAGAGGAAAGCTTCTATCAGGAGCACTGCAAATTCCCAGGAAACCAGGGGGCTGAAAAGAGGCCTGGGCCTTAATTATAAGTGATGGAAGGTGGGAAACTTTCTCGCTATGCCTTTAGGAAAAACGCTCAAAACTGATTTATTCATTGAGTTTTCTACTGTGCTTTTCTAAAAAGTTGGGAATGTTCCCTTTCTTTCCTATGACATCAGAGGTAGACGTTCCCTCACATTAGTTCTTCACCAATCCATCTCAGATCTCAGCATGGCTGCCTGGAACAGTGATGGAGAAAAACAATCCCTTTCACATGAACACAGCTGTGCGCTTTACAGAGAGAACTCACCTAAGAATGAGGATTTTGGAGTCAGACACAGCAGCGGTCTAAGCCCAGCCTCGCTCCCTCTACCTGGGTCGGTTCCTTTTCTTCTCTGACCCTCACTTTCTGCCTCTGTAAATGGGGCCAGTACTCCCCATCTCACAGGCAACAGGGATGGTCAAGTGCGAAGATGTGTATGAGGGATCAGTGGTGGACATTTTAAAGTTGCATTCCTAGCATCCCATTCTGTCCTTTCTCTTTTTCTTTTTGAGGTATGCGTGTATTTTTAGGGATGTTGACTCCACCTAAGGGTTCCTCATTGGAGTATGTGAATGACCTAGGCAAAGCCAATCAGTACATTCTATTTCCCCAGCCATGGTGGTTGATTCAGAGGTCATCATGTGATATGTCTACCCAATACAGGCTTAAGACCCCATGCATTCATGCTCAGTTGCTAAGTTGTGTTCAACTCTTTTGTTCCATCATATAGCAGGAACTGTTCTGTCTGTTACACAAATGATTGAACTTATTGTATTTTCAAGTGTTCAGTGTGGTTCTGGCTCATAGAAGGTTTTTTGTGTTTCATCTGTGTTTGAAGAAGAAACAACTATGCCTCCATGTGCCTGGACCTTTGTTTCCTCATTTGAAACACGAGGTGTTTGGATCAGTTTTCTCCAAAGTCCCTATACTCACTGAGTTTCTAAGTATCTCTGATTCTATGAATCATGGCAGATGGTTCTTTGGGAAATTAAAACAAACAGAATGAAGAGGGAAAAAATGGCTACAAAGCCATTTGCCTGAGGCTTAGAACTTGCATGTGAATTTGTAGTTGCAGAGGAAAGCTTCTATCAGGAGCACTGCAAATTCCCAGGAAACCAGGGGGCTGAAAAGAGGCCTGGGCCTTAATTATAAGTGATGGAAGGTGGGAAACTTTCTCGCTATGCCTTTAGGAAAAACGCTCAAAACTGATTTATTCATTGAGTTTTCTACTGTGCTTTTCTAAAAAGTTGGGAATGTTCCCTTTCTTTCCTATGACATCAGAGGTAGACGTTCCCTCACATTAGTTCTTCACCAATCCATCTCAGATCTCAGCATGGCTGCCTGGAACAGTGATGGAGAAAAACAATCCCTTTCACATGAACACAGCTGTGCGCTTTACAGAGAGAACTCACCTAAGAATGAGGATTTTGGAGTCAGACACAGCAGCGGTCTAAGCCCAGCCTCGCTCCCTCTACCTGGGTCGGTTCCTTTTCTTCTCTGACCCTCACTTTCTGCCTCTGTAAATGGGGCCAGTACTCCCCATCTCACAGGCAACAGGGATGGTCAAGTGCGAAGATGTGTATGAGGGATCAGTGGTGGACATTTTAAAGTTGCATTCCTAGCATCCCATTCTGTCCTTTCTCTTTTTCTTTTTGAGGTATGCGTGTATTTTTAGGGATGTTGACTCCACCTAAGGGTTCCTCATTGGAGTATGTGAATGACCTAGGCAAAGCCAATCAGTACATTCTATTTCCCCAGCCATGGTGGTTGATTCAGAGGTCATCATGTGATATGTCTACCCAATACAGGCTTAAGACCCCATGCATTCATGCTCAGTTGCTAAGTTGTGTTCAACTCTTTTGTGACCCCATGGACTGTAGCCCACCAGGCTCCTCTGTCCATGGGATTCTCCAGGCACGAATACTGGAGTGGGTTGTCATTTCCTCCTCCAAAGGCTCTTCCCGGTCCAGGGATCAAACCTGTGTCTCTTGCCTTGGCAGGCAGATTATTTACCACTGAGCCACCTGGGAAGCTCTAAGACCCTTTATTGGAGTCTATCTCAGGACCCTTGAAGAAATCTTTGGAAAAAAGACGCCCTTTTTATCACTGTCATTGCTGTATGTGAATGAGGTTGCAGGTAGCCTGGGTGGAAGCTAAATGGTTAGGTCTAGTGAGAACTAGTTGCATCCTGGCTTTTGGTAGTAAAATGGTTTTTTGCACCATTTTTCTTCAGCTACAGTAACCTGCCAAGTCACCTCATAGGAAGCTCATTGGAGGATGAGGCACAGGGCAAGCTTAATCCAGACAGATGTAAGTTGAACATCCTTTCAACCCACTAAGATATTCTAGGGCTGTCAGTGACCTGAGCAGGGTGAATGATGGGCAACCTTGTAGGGATATTCCTGTGCGTCCAGAGGTCCAAAGGAGGTTTTCATCTCACCTGCTTATCACTGTGTCCTCTCTTCCATGCCCACTCCTAGGACTCTAGCTCTCTAGAGGACCATCTAGAATTCTTCTCTGAAAGAAGACTAATCCTCTAGGCCCCTGTCAGCAGAAACAGGTCCAGCCTGAGCCACCAAGTTTGGGGGCCCAGGAAGCCACCATGTGCCTAAGGGGCACTCGTGTAGGCTGTACACGCTGCCTTCTGCACCTTTGTATGTGTGGCCCCTCTCCCTGGATCATCCTTCTTCCCGTCACCTGGTGAAAGTCCACGCGTAAGTGGACCTCACACATCACGGGCTCCCCAGGCGGAATCAGCCGTGTCGCCTGACGTGTCTCCTGATGCTTTCGTTGACCATCACGGCAAACCTTCACCGAGGGCCTCTCACACGTCACAGCGCGTGTCTGTCTGGCCTCATGCAGGGTGAATTTCTGGAGGGCAGGGATCATCTTTCTATCCCCAGTGCCTAAAACAGTGGCTGCACAGAGGAGGCCCTTGTTGGATGAAGGAAATGGCCTTAAATTATGGGGCAGGAGGGTGGTATCATAGGACAAAAGAGGGGGAAAGTTGTCATGCCCAACTTTTTGCCCAGTACACATACTCTTCTATAGACAGGGCTGGTTTTAACCAGACCTGAATTCCCATAGCTTCTCTAACTTGTGAGGTCTGACCTGGCAGTGGCTGCTTGCTGGGAGGAGTCTGCTGGAGGCATTTCTGGCAGGAGTGACCTCTGGGGCACTTTATAGTCAAGTGGTTCACAGTAGTGAAGACCAAAGACTGCTTTTAAAATTGGATAGCAGAGGAACAGGAATGAATACGAGCCATGAGCTGTGCTAGGCAGATTATCAGACATATTTCATTTCATCCCTGCAACCATCCTACTGAGAGGATAACAGGCAGGAAGGCCAGGGGTCTCCAAACAGAGGAAATAGGCTACATGTGTCAGATTTTTTTTCTCTTAAAATTCTGTGTTGCCATGACGACACCTGGTTCCACCTGAACTTGACTTTTCTCAAACCTTGAGCTCACCAATGCCTTTTTCTTATGGAAATGTTTCTCTTAAGCATGTTAATGAATCTATGTATTTGCTTTGGAATTTGCCTTTCTTCAAAATGGTTCCACCTAAGACTAACTTTTTTCTTTTCTCAAACCTTGGGTTGATAATAGCTCAACAAACCGTATTCATATCAACTGCTTTATGGCTGGGGGATGACATACCTCGTGCCATCCTATCTCAAAAATACATATTGTGGGAGAGGGGCTGGTGAAACTCCATCAGCACAGACGTGAAATATCTGGCTAAAGACTAGCAGGGGGCACTCTTTCTGCTCCCTTCTGAGGTCTACGTCAGCATCTTTCTCTGTCTCTTTTATACTTTAATAAAGCTTTATTACACAAAAGCTCTGAGCAATCAAGCCTCGTCACTGGCCCCGGATTGAATTCCTCTTCTCCGGAGGCCAAGAATCTCAGCGTCTTTCATGGCTCAACAACAACCTTTCACTACCAGTTTTTTGTTTTTGTTTTTTTCCATTTGTCCATCTGTTCTTTGTTGCTTTTGCTCCCTCATCCCCTCCCCTCTTTGGATTATTATTTTAGTCTTCATTTTATCTCCACTATTGACTGATAGGCTATGCCTCTGTTTTACCTTTTAGTAGTTGTGTTAGGATTTACAATATGCATATTTAACTTATTAGAGCCAGGGTAGATATTCTAACTTCAATTTATAGATCAGGAAACCAGAATTCAAGGGAAGTTAAGCAAATTTTGTGACTGTCATAGCTTAGAAATAATGGATCTTTCCTCTAGTTCTGTCTCCTAAGTCTGAATTTTCCATTTACATCATCCCAAATAAGACAACTGATTTCTTGTTTCTCTCTGATTTTTTTTTTTTTTTTTTTGGTCATACCTTCACTCAGTTTATCTGGGACACATAACCAGCTTGATCTTTGGGTCAGAAACTCTCAGAATACATCTTAAGGGATGCATCCAGTGAAATATTAGGGTTTCATGGTAAAAAATGGGGTTATGATTCATGGTTAAACAAGTTGGAAAAACAGTGGGTAATTATATGAAATTATATGAAACAGTTCCCTTTGCTACAAGACTTCACAGAGCCTTTCCTAAGCTGAAATGGATCATGAAAATTTTGGAATGGTGGTTACCCTACTGATTTGATGCCAAAACCAGTTTTTACAGAGCATTTCTCTTAGCTAGTGTTATTTCAAAAATACTTTGGAAAATGCTACTCTAAGAGAAAGTAAATGTTTCCCATTATACCATACTGGCTTTGTCAAGAAAGATGGTCCTAACGACCAGAGCAATCAAAGTCCCTGCCCTCTGAATGAGCCCTGATCCTCACCTGTCATGAAGCACTTGATGTCCTGTGAGTTGCTGATGGGGTTGTTGTTTTTAAACATGTAGAGATTAAAGGGCATGATGTTGCTGCTACTAAGGTGCTTCCACAACTCGTGGTCTGGGCTAGTCCAGCGACCAGCCAGCACGTCGTAATCCCGCCGGCCCATGTGGACGAGCTTGGTGAGTGGATCGTAGAGGCCACCATGGTAGCCAATGATGATCTGGAAGTTGGGGTTGGTGTCCATGTAGATCTCCCCATAGGCCGTGTACAGGATCTGCTTGATCATTAAGCCTGTCCCACTGAAGACAGCAAGAGGGGTCCCGATGTTGTCACAGGCTATATAAAACTCATCGCCGCTGCTCAACTCCATGGCAAAGAGGTGCCCTTGCAGGTCATAGTAGAGGGACGTGATCTCAGAGCTAGAGTGGTTGTAGAGGTGGGTGACCTTGGTAGGGTTGGTCAGGTCTGCATAGAAAAACTGCAGGTGGTGGCTCTGGCTGCTCTTGCTGGACACCCGTCGTCCTAGGCCATCGTAGCGGTACCTGACACTCCAGCCACCACCCCGGTTGTAGGCCTTGATGAGCAGGCCGGCTGAGTTGTACTCAAAGACATCACTGCCCCGCTGCCTCAAGAATCCGTCCTCGTCCATCTTGTACTGCACGTCGCCCAGCCTGGTGATGCGGTCGCGGAGGTCGTACCGTAGTGGGGTAAGCCGCGCACTATTTCCAGGGCTCAGTAAGTGGAGGTTCCCATTGAGGTCATAGCTGTATCGCCAGAGTGGCTTGTCATTGATGGAGACTGTCTGCAGCTGGCCATCGGCGTCGTACTCATAGGAGTAGCGGGTGGTGTTGGCATAGGGTCCCACCTTCAGCTCCTTCTTCACCACTCGCCCCATGTTATCATATTGGACGGTCATCCAATACATGAGCGAGCGGAAGATCTCATATTGCACTTCCTTCATCCGGCCGTAGGCGTCAAAGTGCTTGGTGTGGGTCATGACCGTCGTGGTGATGATCTGGTTAATGTCATAGTAGATGACGCCAAACTTCCCGAACTGCTCTGTCTTGCCCGACACGTCGTCATAGCGATACAGGTCAATGGGCAGTGGGGTCTCGTTGATCACAGCCTGCATGCTGGTCACCCGGAAACTGTTGTCATAGTTGTAGTCAAAGCGGGCGTTGACCATGCCTTCCTCGGTGAAGCGGAAGATCTGGCGGTCGATCAGGGGCCCGATCTGACGGTAGCGGATGGTGCAGGTGAAGCCCTCGTTCTGTAGGTTGATGGTCTTTAGCATGCCAGCAGTCTCATCGTAGGTGAAGCTCACCTTGGTGGTGTCGTACAGCAGCTCGGCCAGCTTGGACAGCTTGCCATACTTGTATATCACCCTGCGGCCTGTGCCCAGGTAGAAGGTGTGGAGGAGGTGCCCGTCCTCAGTGAAGTCCTGGATGACAGAAGCATTGCCTTCGGGGGGCTGGTAGATGTTCCTGTAGTAACCCACCGAGCGGATGGTCTCCAGTGTCTGCCGAGCCACGTTGGGCATGGTCACGGAAGACAGGCGGTCGTTCTTGTCGAACTCAAAGATGTATTGCCTCTGGCTGTGAAGCAGCAGCACCATAGACTGGAGGGGGAGGAAAACCGGGAGATGAGAGGAGGCTGCTGGGGAGGAAGGGGAGGTCTGTGAGCCCCAGACTTAAAGGAAAAGAATGAAAGGCCAAGGAAGCCAGTGGTTCTTCTAAGTTAGGCCCAATCAGTGTGCCCTAGGATAACACAATGGGGTATAGCTGTGCTAAGAGAAGGCCTTCTCTCCACCCTTGGCCTGCCTACAGTGAGCAGCGTTGTCTGTTGGCCCCTTTGCGTCTCAGTGTGAGATGGGGTTGGGAGAACTGGAAGTATAAGTATTTATATCAGCCTCTCTCTTGGCTCCCTTGCTCCAGATTCCTGCTCAATCTTCCTACCCAAGCAAGAATGATTAAACAGTCTGATATTGTCTATGTGTGTGCATGTAAGTCACTTCAGTCATGTCTGACTGTACAATCCTATGGACTACAGCCTGCTAGGCTCCTCTGTCCATGGGATTCTCCAGGCAAGAATACTGGAGTGTGTTGCTGTGCCCTCCTCCAGGGAATCTTCTCAACCCAGGGACTGAACCCATGTCTCTTATCTCTAACTGTATAGGCAGGCAGATTCTTTACCATTAGTGCCACCTGGAAAACCCCTGATAATGTCTATTGCCTGCTAAACAGCTTCTGTTGACTCCTTATGGCCTATAGGATAAGACATGTCTGAGAGGGACATTTAAGGTTTTGTATAATTGTTTATGTAGTAACAAGTCATACACCCACCCAGGGGTAGGGCGGGCTGTGATGAGAGTGGGGAAACCTGGTTTCTAATAACTGACTCAGTGTATGGCTGTGGGCAAATTCTTTCCCTTTGGGTTCAGATTTTCAGGTCATGTTGGATGACCTTCAGGTATCTCTTAGCACTACCACAAATAATACTCTTGTGAATGTGAATGCTGCAGGTAGGGGAGATAGGTCACAGATCAAGCAGAGCCTGGGCCTAGACAGCTGACCAGGTATAGAACACAAAGCCAGGATCTGGGTATGAGAATGTGGCATGAAATACAGACTGTTTCATGAATAAGTCAGTAGGTAACAGGCCAAAAGACATCTGGGCATCAAAATGACCATTTCTCTTCTTTGAGACCAACTTTTGATTAGAGGCCTTTTCTGATTCCTAGTTCCTAGGATGAAATGAATGCAGAGTTCCAAAGAATAGCAAGAAAGCCTTCCTAAGTGATCAATGCAAAGAAATAGAGGAAAACAATAGAATGGGAAAGACTAGAGAGCTCTTCAAGAAAATCAGAGATACCAGGGCAACACTTCATGCAAAGATGGGCTCGATAAAGGACAGAAATGGTATGGACCTAACAGAAGCAGAAGATATTAAGAAGAGATGGCAAGAATACATAGAGGAACTATACAAAAGAGATCTTAATGACCCGGATAACCACAATGGTATGAACACTCACCTAGAGCCAGACATCCTGGAATGTGAAGTCAAGCGAGCCTTAGGAAGCATTTATAAACAAAGCTAGTGGAGGTGATGGAATTCAGTTGAGCTATTTCAAATCCTGAAAGATGATGCTGTGAAAGTGCTGCCCTCAATATGCCAGCAAATTTGGAAAACTCAGCAGTGACCACAGGACTGGAAAAGGTCAGTTTCATTCCAATTCCAAAGAATAACAATGCCAAAGAATGTTCAACCTACCGCACAACTGCACTCATTTCACATGCTAGCAAAGTAATGCTCAAAATTTTCCAAGCTAGGCTTCAACACTATGTGAACCGAGAACTTCCAGATGTTCAAGCTGGATTTAGAAAAGGCAGAGGAACCAGAGATAAAACTACCAACATCTGTTGGATCATAGAAAAAGCAATACAGTTCCAGAAAAACATCTACTTCTGCTTCATTGATTATGCTAAAGCCTTTGACTCTATGGATTGCCACAAACTGCAAAATTCAGAAAGAGATGGGAGTACCAGACCACCTTACCTGCCTCCTGAGAAATCTGTATGCAGGTCAGGAAGCAACAGTTAGAACTGGACATGGAACAACAGACTGGTTCCAAATTGGGAAAGGAGTACTTCAAGGCTGTATCTTGTCACCCTGCTTATTTAACTTTTATGCAGAGTATATTATGTGAAATGCCAGGGTGGATGAAACACAAGCCAGAATCAAGACTACTGGGAGAAATATCAATAACCTCAGATATGCAGATGACACCACCCTAATGGCAGAAAGCAAAGAGGAACTAAAGAGCCTCTTGATGAAAGTGAAACAGGAGAGTAAAAAAGTTGGCTTAAAACTCAACGTTCAAAAAATGAAGATCATGGCATCCAGTCCTATCACTTCATAGCAAATAGATGGGGAAACAGTGGAAACAGTGAGAGACTTTATTTTCTTGGGCTCCAAAATCACTGCAGATGGTGACTGCAGCCATGGAATTAAAAGATGCTTGCTCCTTGGAAGAAACACTATGACAAACCTAGATAGCATATTAAAAAGCAGAGAGAGACATTAATTACTTTGCCAACAAAGATCCATATAGTCAAAGCTATAGTTTTTCCGGTAGTCATGTATGGGTGTGAGAGTTGGACCATAAAGAAGGCTGAGTGCTGAAGAATTGATGCTTTTAAACTGTGGTGTTGGAGAAGACTCTTGAGAATCCCTTCGACTGCAAGGAGATCCAACCAGTCAAATTTTAAACTCAACCCTGAATATTCATTGGAAGGACTGATGCTGAAGCTGAAACTCCAATACATTGGCCACCTGATGCAAACAGCCTACTCATTAGAAAAGACCCTGATGCTGGGAAAGACTGAAGGCAGGAGGAGAGGTGACGACAGAGGATGAGATGGTTGGATGGCATCATCGACTCAATGGACATGAGTTTGAGCAAACTGGGAGATGGAAGGTGAGGACATGGCGTGTTGCAGTCCATAGAGTCACAAAAAGTCAGACACGACTGAGCTATTGAACAACAGGATGAAATGAAGCCTGATTTGAAGCAGAAAGACCCCCTAATGCCACTCTTAGCACATGACATGCAGGACTAAGCATCTCTTGCTTAATACTGATCCCCTGGCTTCTGCCTTGTTCTCTATCACCAGGCCACACCAGGCACCCTAGACCTGGGAGCAGACTCTAAATCCTGCTCCATAAGGACAGTGTTTGGGCCTAGCTCCCATCTATCAGGTGGGACTTTTACATCCTCCCACCCTAGAAGCTTCCATTTGTCATACCATCACCATAATCCATCCAGACTCCACCCAGGAAGCCCCTGACCCTCGATCCAGATTTTCCTGAACATTTCCTTTTGGAGACCACACGGGTCAGATCTATCCCATCGAGGTCAGCAGGCTGGGCCTGGGCTTAGGTTGAGCAGAACGAAGATTTTCTATATGGCAAGGCCAGTCATGGAGGGAAGACAGACACCTGCCTTCTCTAAGTAGGTGTAGCTCCATGTCTTCCCATCAGCGAAGATCCTGGATGTGATGCGGCCCGCCTGGTCGTATTCCATCCTCTCAGACATGATGCCCCTCTGGACGCCGGCGATGTGGCCCCCCGGGGAGTAGGTCACGTTGACACCGTTCAGCCTGCTGCTGGGTGACCAGAGGGTGGGCCGCCCAGTCTGGTCGTACAGGATGCGGAGGGTGAACTTGCGGTGGTCATCGTAGATCTTCTCCGTGCGTGTCACGCGGTCAAAGTCCAGAGACAGGAGGTTCCGGTTGTGAACCTGGAGAAGGGGTAGGCGGACACAGAGAGTCAGTCTAGACATCAAGAACTCGGTCTGAGAAGCCTCTGAGTAGAGGAGATGGCACAGGTCTTGGGTGGCGGCGGACAAGGGTTTGGACTGAGGCTCTGTCACTTGTCAGCTCTGTCAAGTTTCCTCATCTGTAAAATGGGAATAGTCATGCCAGTTGCACAGGGCACTTGTGAGGGTAAAGACAATGCAGAGTCTGGGTAAATAGTAGCATATACGATCCATGTAATTTCCTAGTGCGAGTCTCCTGATGAGGAGACAAAGGCAGGTCCTTCTTAACTCCCTGCTGGAAAGGGAGCGGCCATGTGGGCCCAGTAAGTTAGTGCCTGACCCCATATTTTATGTGCCAGGTGCTGCTCTTGTGTTTGACACCGGGTAGACCACAGTCAACGATAGGGCTCCAGATCCCATGACTGGTGAGTGACTGGGCGTGGATTCGACTCTCACCACTGCAACATGCCAACATATGATCTGTGGTCCTTCTTGGGGCCTTGGACTCCCCATGCCCTCTGGGGTCTCTCCTGCCCTCTGCCACCACAATCAGGGCCTCCTGGTCATCTCAGTTAGCTCCCAAGACATCTTCTTTTTCTTGGAGGCCCTGGGAGGCAGTGTGTGTGTGAGTCTGGGATGCCTTCGCTGGCTGTGGGTCGCCTGGGGAACTCCGTCCTAGGTTTTGGAACATTTGCTCCCGGCAGGTGGCACAGTGGTAAAGGATCCACCTGCCAATGTGGGAGACGTGAGTTCGATCCCTGGGTCAGGAAGATTTCTCTGGAGTAGGAAATGGCAACCCACTCCAGTATTCTTGCCTGAAAAGTTCTATGGACAGAGGAACCTGGAGCCATTAAATGACAGCAAATGATCCTGGTAATTCTCAGAGGAAGCAGAGATGTGTGTGTCTCA
Organism: Oreotragus oreotragus; assembly: GCA_006410675.1. NCBI lineage: Eukaryota > Metazoa > Chordata > Mammalia > Artiodactyla > Bovidae > Oreotragus > Oreotragus oreotragus. Next base: position 125,787 of record SJYX01004200.1, on the reverse strand, counting down.
CCCTTCTCCCCAAACAAATTCTAAAGCCTTGAAAATCAAGATTTATAATGATGGTGCTGAGACGACTTTAGCTGTGAATGGCCTGGTTATAATAAAGTTGCTTTCTCAGGGGTAATCAAACACAATTGCAGAAGCAAAAACAGTATGGCAGACAATTCCCATGAAAAATCAGAGGTGTTGGAGGCTGAAGCTGTGTTCCTTGCAGAGAGGGCAGAGGGAGAAGCAGGTTCTATACCACCAACGATGATGGGGGTCCTACAAAGCAGCTTTGGGAAGGTCCCTTGTGACTCCCCTACAAGGTGCTACCACCCAGCCAGTTGTGCCCCTCTCCCCAGAGAGGAACTCCAGTGAAGAGGAGCTACACCTCTGCAGCAAAATTAATAAAATTGAATTAAGCAGCTCACTGGGGAACTGCCTAACGCTTCCTGTGCTCGGCAGTGGCGGCCACGAGATTTTACATCTTCCTTTATTAAAAAAGTTCCCGGTTGTATAAAAAATGAACTGCATTACGGGGAGGTGCACCCAGCTAACATTCTCATTCTGCATGCCGCCACTGTGGGTGGCCATTTATTCTGGGAGGACTTGGAGGTGGTGGCCACCCGACCAGAGCGTCATTCATCTCAGCGTAGGAGAGGGACCCATTAATGGCTGGGAAACTTGTGATCCAGCTCATGCGGCAGAGAGGAAATCCTAACAGCACTAATGGCAGCTCTTTATTGAGCACCTGGGGTCTTCCAGCACTGGGCTAGGTGCTTCAAAAATATCATCTGGTTGCTGCAGAGGAATCTGAAGCTCAGAGGAGCTGCTCAAGGCTACACACATGGCCCCCAGGCAGGAATCAAACCTGGATCAAGCCTTCTACTTAGCCCATCGCCTCCAATGTGTGTGAAGGACTCCGGAGAATTCATACAGGGGGCTCAGTGAGTCTGCAGACACTGTCCCATAGAGAACAAAGACAGCTAGACCTTCCTTGGGGAATCAGTGGAAGGCTGTTTCCTACATCAGATAGATAGTTGTTGAATTCTTGAGGACCACAGTAAGCCCTGTTTGCTGGGCTCCAGTTGTGTGATACTGAATCAGTCACATACTTGTCTGCTATGAGAAAGGCACCATGAGACAGTGTGCGTATTTCCAGTTGCTGCCTAGCTATTCAAGTCTGGAAAACTCCCTCCTCTCTCTGGACCCTGGCTACCTCCTACATGAAACAGGGCCTTAAATGAACTTTCTCTGCAAGAAATGGCTGGGGAGGGGGGGCGGTGGGAGGGGTGCAGTACCAGACAGCCCTGGCCAGGTTGCATGAGGATGTTTCTGCAGCTTTGAGGAATCAGGAACATGTGGCCCAGTCCTGGGGTGCCCTGTAGCTCAGCAAGGCTGCATGGAGCACCTGTGTGCGGTCTGCGAGGCGCTGTGCTGAACGTCAGGACTGGGCGCTCCATTTCCCTCTTCCCATCACCTGCCTTTTCTGAAGCTGGAGGGAACTGGAGCTAGGTAATCTGGCCCTGGGGCAGAGGCCATGCTACAAAGACATGGGAGTGAGGCAGCGAAAGTGCTCATTCTGGGCATCCATACGCAGAAAAGTGCTCTGAGATGCCAGACTCCAGAAGCCAGCCCCCTGGCAGTGATGCCCACGGTGGAGTTGTTTTGCTCACTAAGGAAGGATAACTCTGCCTGGAAGGAGAATATGGCTTAGGGTCCAAAGAGCTAAACTAAATCTTCATGCATGTTAGCAATGCATGATAAGAATAACGACAACTAGAATAGGTATTACTGACTACTTTTATGTACCAGATTCCATCAGTTCAGTTCAGTCGCTCAGTCGTGTCCGACTCTTTGCGACCCCATGAATCGTAGCACACTAGGCCTCCTTGTCCATCACCAACTCCCGGAGTCCACCCAAACCCATGTCCATTGAGTCGGTGATGCCATTCAACCATCTCATCCTCTGTCGTCCCCTTCTCCTCCTGGCCTCAATCTTTCCCAGCATCAGAATTCCATATGAGACATTTTACGTATTATTTCTAATCATTATAGCAACTTGTAAACTGGTTTCATTGTCCCCATTTTATGGATAATGAAATTGAGGCTTACGAGGTCATGGATTTGCCCAAAAGCACTCAGGGAACAGCGGAAGCTGGAAAACCAACTCAGAACTGACTGACATCAAGCCAGTGATCGTTTCTCTAGCACAAGTGAAAAATACATGAGACTCTGATTACGTGCACTTGCTTAACGTGTCCCCTTTTGGGGATGAAGAAACGGAGGCCTGGGAGCACCATCTCCTCTAGTGTCAGCTTCCATACCAGAGCCCAGTTCTGAGTCCTCCTCCTCCCTGGCCCCCCGGCACTCAGCCACCCCTGCTGGGAGGCCTTGCTCACCCGAAGCCGGCGCCCGAAGACGGTGACCTGGCCGCGAGCCTGCTCCTTGCGCTGCCGCCACTCCACCAGGTTGAGGCCGTTGTCGATGGGCAGCGTGACGTTCCTCTTGCCCACGGTGGGGTTGACAGTCCCGGCCAGCAGGTGGGGCTCCGTCTGCAGGGCCACCTCCATGCCGTTGGCCAGCAGCAGCCGCAGGGAGCCGTCAGCCCCGATGAAGTAGCTGTTCCGGACCTGGTCTGAGGGACAGATGAGGGGCGACTCTGAGATGTGGTCTTCAAATGTGCTTACGTTTCTGACCACAGAAACAAAACACTGTCATTGAAGAACACGAGAAAAATATATGGAGGTCCGTGAGCTCAATCTCCAAAGGAAACTACTGTGAATATTTTGGTATGTTCCCAGATGTCACAATATTTCTGAATACATTTATGGTTAAAGATGGCTGCTTATAGAGTTTTTATTGATCACTGTTATTTTATTGTTGAATATGTTCATAACATTTTTCGTAATGAGTATATGCTATGCCATTATATGGAAATAACAGAACTTATTCAATCGGGCCTCAAATAGATATTCTGATTATTTCCACTTTTGCATGATTACAACACCGCAAATAAATATCTGTTAATCATTATGCTAACGTGAAAGAAGTCAGGCACAAAAGGCCTGATATTGTATGAATCAGTCCATATATATGCAATGTCTGCAAAAGGCCAACTTGTAGAGAGAAAGTAGTGAGGGAAAGGGAGAAAGGGGTGTGACTGCTAATGATAATGGGGTTTTCTTTTGGGGGTGATAAAAAAATTTCTGAAATTAGATAGTGGTAATGGTTGCACAGCTTTGTACATATACTGAAAACCCCTGAATTATACTCTTTAATAGTATGTGAATTATATATTTATTAAAAATATACTTTTTGGATAAATCAATGTCTTCACTTTGGGTTATTTAATCAAAGTAGACTCCTAAAAGTAGGAGTCCTAGAGCAAAGGGTTGAACATTTTTAAGGCTTTCCCACTATGGTAACAACATTCTTTATAGTAAGGTGAAAAATAGCTCCATTATGTAAATCAGTGACAGAATGCCAAATATATATGTTTTAAATTACTGTCATATATATACATATATGACACATATGTATATATATGACAATGAATTAAAAGTAGACTTAATTTTGAAATTGTAAACTTGATTTTTAATTAGGATCTTTAGCTAATAGAACCTTCTGGAGAAAAAGTAAATTTCAGCTGTAAAATGCACACTCTGTTCTTTTCTAAAAATGGAAAAATCTGTTTTTACTGTAGTCACCTTCCTCTTGCCCTTTGTCAGCTGCTGCTTCTGTCTGCACTGCCCCTCTGTTTAATTAATGCGAGCCCAAGCCCTTCCTTCAAGGCTGTGTATAAACATCTCTTCCCAGAAGCGTCCCTTGTTCCTCTGGTTAAAAAGCCTTCCCCTCCCTTAGCCTCTTTCCAGGTCTCAACAGTGGTCCTGCAGTTGAGTGGTGCAGGGGTTCACCACTCTGTGAGTGAATGAGCTCTCAAACACTTCAGTTCAGTTCAGTTCAGTCGCTCAGTCGTGTCCGACTCTTTCTGACCCCATGGACTGCAGCACGCCGGGCCTCCCTGTCCATCACCAACTCCTGGAGTTTACTCAAACTCATGTGCATTGAGTTGGTGATGCCACCCAACCATCTCATCCCTTGTCCCCTTCTCCTCCCACCTTCAATCTTTCCCAGCATCAGGGGCTTTTCAAACGAGTCAGTTCTTTGCATCAGGTGGCCAAAGTATTGGAGTTTCAGCTTCAGCATCAGTCCTTCCAATGAACACCCAGGACTGATCTCCTTTAGGATGGACTGGTTGGATCTCCTTGCTGTCCAAGGGACTCTCAAGAGTCTTCTCCAACACCACAGTTCAAAAGCATCAATTCTTCGGCACTCAGCTTTCTTTATAGTCCAACTCTCACATCCATACATGACCACTGGAAAAACCATAGCCTTGACTAGACGGACCATTGTTGGCAAAGTAATGTCTCTGCTTCTGAATATGCTGTCTAGGCTGGTCATGACCTAGTGACTAGTGAAATACACTAGCACAGACTGAGAGCACAGACTTTGGAGCCAGACCTCCTGGACTCAAGCCCTGCCTCTGCTGCTCCCTTCCTGCAAGACCTTGGGCAAATTCCTTACGCTCTCAGGCCTCTGTTTCTTTATCTGTTCATTAGGGATAACAGTTGTACTGTTACCTCTCGGGATTAAGTGGGAGGATGGCCATGAAGATCTGAGTAGAGCGTCAGCCTCTAGTGTGTGTCTCGTAAATGTCAGTGGTCACTAGCTGCGTGTGCCGGGCGCTGTGCTGGTCACTGTCACGTCTGTCTTCCATCATCTTTCCTCCATCTCCTCTGCCCCATTTCATATACTTGTCAGAGTGAACTTTTCTAGTACCAATCATGGTCCTTCCATAGCTCCCCTTTGCCTGCAGATTCATGCTTAAGAGAATGTGTCCTAGAGCCCATTTGTCTGGGTCCAAATACCTACTAGTTGTGTGACTTTGGATAAGCCACTTAACCTCTCGATGCCTCATTATTTTCATCTGGAAAAATGGAGATATTAATCATACCTCAGAGGGTTGTTGTACGGATTTAGAAAGGATGATGAATATAAAATACTAAAAATATACTTCACACAGAATAAGTGCTCAAAACATTAGCTATCGTTGTTATTACTGCATGTGCTCAGTAAACATTTGCTGGATCAGACCAGATACACACTGGGCTGTGTCAAGCAATGAGGATACAGTGGTTTCTGCAGGGAACCCTCACTGAATCTTCCCTGTGAGGATGGCATCAGCTTGGCCTCTTTCCCTCCCACTCCCTCCCCCCACCATCTTTCTCCCCTTCTCTCTCCCACACACGCAGAATTCTAAAATCTGCCTCAAACTTGCCATGCATTATTCACTGACAATCTCCCTTTGAACAGTGAAAGAGCCTGTGTCAATTTATCTTTTAAAGCTGTTCCTTGCTGAATCCACATATGTCCATTAATGGTGCCTGCGGATGGAACAGCATCTGCAGAGGCGCCATCTCAAAGCGATCCCCGTTTAATGTGAGCTGTGACTTCCCAAGGCTGCCGCTCATTAGAAGCTGCTTCTCATTTCTTCCCATAGTTCAGACATAAGATGAAACCGAACGAGCATTTTTGACAAAGACTCTACTGAAGCAGCTGCAAAACCAAGCATCTGAGGCTGGTATGAAACGAGGAAAGAGAGCTTGGCAGAGGTACCAAAGAGGAGAAAGAGGTATCAGCTTTCCTGGATTCTGAGATGGACTTTTCACATTTTAATGTTTCTGAAATTGGAATGTGTCTTAAGTCCTCGTATGGATTTTGAGCAGTGCGTCTCCCGACCCCCTCCACCTGAGGAGTTGTTATTAAATTGATGGTACATTTTAAAACTGAGGAGATGCGTCACTTTTTAATTTTTAAAAATTGTCTAAATATTAGAAGGCCTGCGTTAACTTTTGAGAAAAATGCTGCATGCCGGCTTAGACGTATGGAGCAGAAGAGGCAATTCTTAATCATGGGGAAGAAAACGGGTTTGAAGGATAAGATGTTTGTGTGTCATCAGCTGCCCTCTCGTCCTTGGTCAGCCAGAACCCTGGCTGGCTAGGAATTGGTACCTTTTCTTGGAAATAACCCAGTCGACGCATAAATACCTAGGGTCTGTCCCAACCAATTGCTAAAGGTGCTTGGTGGAGAAGGAATCCCAGGGCTTGATTTCTCTTTCTTTGATTGAAAACTGATACTGTCCTTTGAGTTTTGTTGAAGGCATAGGACTACAGTTGGGGTAAAAATGTTTGTGGAAACACATGGTTATTCTCTTATGGTAAATCAAAGTGCCTGTTAATTAATTAATCCAACAAGTACTTCCCAAGCAGTACTAAGTGCCTGGCCCATGCCAGTCCCTCTCTGTTTTCTGAAGAAACTGTCTGAGCAACTCTAGGAAGTAGGACTTGTAATTCAGCCCCATTTCCCAGACCCAGAAACTGAGGATCAGAGAAGAGTGACTCCACCCGGTCCACTCCGGAGCTGGCACAGCAGGTTCAGGGGCACCATCCACCAGGGCTCTCGTGTGCTTTCTTTCCCAGGGCTCTCGTGTGCTTTCTTTCCCCAGAGTAGAAACTCGAGGGCCGTGGTGATGGGGTGGCAGAGTCAGGACTAGAATTCGGGGCTTTGACTCTCAGACCAAGACTCTTTACGGCTTTGTGTCAAAGCTTTGGGGAGTATGCCAGGGAAAAACATCAAATAAGACTTTCCCAGGTGACCCCCTCTTTTCTTTCATGCTTACTAAGCTCAGCAAAGCTACAAGCTCCACTTTGGGTCACCATGCCCCGTGAGAACAATTGTGGCAAACAATTCACAGCAAGGTTACTTCTTTGTGATTTATCTGAAGCTAAAAGATCAACTCATATCAGGGTTTATTGATGGACACAGAAAAGGGTCTCTTCTCCATAGAGTCCTAGAAGAGGAACAAGGCACTCTCACCCGAGATTCAGGGAGGCCTTCTCCAAGGCCCAAATCCCTTTCATAATTAGGTGTAATCATTCTTGTCCTTTGTCCTCGCCAGGCACCAGAGTGAGAGTCAGTCTTTAATCTGGGAGCCACTGGAATGGCAGAATAGCGAGGTCACCTGGATTAGCAGCTAATGGATTCTCTACCCTTTGTTCTGCTGATAATGGGATGAGACAATGAACTATTACTCTGAAGCTTGAGGGAGAGACTCTACAGGGCTCAGGCTGGTGTGTTTTGCCAATGAGGTGGTGATACAGTGAGAAACCAGTTGTCACGCTTTTCTGTTCTTGGCAGCTACAGCAGTAGCAGCTTGTTTCTCGTGTCATCCTTCTTCAAAGGGGGCCTCCCCACCCCACTGTCTCCAAGTCCCCAGTCCCCCGGCTGGCTTACCTTGCAGCAGTGTATAGAAGGCACCGGAGGCAGACAGGTTGGTGGTTATGGTGACGTCGTCCTTGCTGGAGGTCTCCACCTGGACGTGCACTGAGCTGTCTGTATCACTTCGGAAACTGCTCACCTGGCCGGTTGGGAAGGTCACATTTGTCAGGCGGCCAAAGCTGTCGTACCTGAAAGCCAAGGGGTGGCTCTGAGTAACAGAGAGATAATGGTGCCACTGCCGGAGCCTGGCTTGTTCTACCTGATGCCATGGCTCTTCATGTTCCACTTTTCTTTCTGCTCAGATCCATTTCCACGTCTCCAGCATCTCCTTGGACACAACTCCACCTGCTGATATTCAGCTGCAGGCAGACAACTTCTCTCGAGTCTTCCTTTCCTAATTCTGTAGAGTGGAATACCCTCCCCACCCTCCAGGATTCCTGTGAGCAATGTGTGGAAGTGCCCTGTTGCTATGAAGAGCCAGATGGTGGTGGCCCAGGTAGCGCTGCTGCTGCTGCTGCTAAGTCACCTCAGTCGTGTCCGACTCTGTGTGACCCCACAGACGGCAGCCCACCAGGCTCCCCCGTCCCTGGGATTCTCCAGGCAAGAACACTGGAGTGGGTTGCCATGTCCTTCTCCAATGCATGAAAGAGAAAAGTGAAAGTGAAGTCACTCAGTCGTGTCCGACTATGTGTGACCCCATAGACGGCAGCCCACCAGGCTCCCCCGTCCCTGGGATTCTCCAGGCAAGAATACTGGAGTGGGTTGCCATTTCCTTCTCCAATGCATGAAAGAGAAAAGTGAAAGTGAAGTCGCTCAGTCTGTCTGACTGTTAGCGACCCCATGGACTGCAGCCCACCAGGCTACTCCGTCCATTGGATTTTCCAGGCAAGAGTACTGGGGTAGGGTGCCATTGCCTTCCCCGCCAGGTAGCGCTAGTGGTAAAGATTCGGCTTGCCAATGCCGGAGACCTAAGAGACGCGAGTTCAATCCCTGTGTCAGCAAGATCCCCTGGAGGAGGAAGTGGCAACCCATTCCAGTATTCTTGCCTGGAGAATCCCATGGATAGAGGAGCCTGGTGGGCTACATACAGTTCACACGAGGCCACAAAGAGCTGCACACGACTTAGCACGTGCATGTGTGCACACACACACCACACCACACACACACCTGAGATGGATGATCCAGTCTCAGAGCTGGGCGACTCCCGGAGGCAAGGAGTCAAAATGGATGCTTGAATACCTTCTCAAACCTCCCCCCACTGCCGCCCCCCCCCACCACCCCGCGCCAAGAACTGGTTAAACAGGTTTCTCCTGACCAGCACTAGAAATGGGGCTTTCTAGGAAGCCACAGAGCCTGGGAAAAGGGGACTTTGAATTCAGACCAGGATTCTGCTGCCACAGAAGCGGGCTAAACAGATGGGTTCCCGTAGCCCCTTCACAACTGGATTTCACATCTGGCACCAAGCAGTGCTCAAAACCCACAGCTTTGCTCTGGTGTGGTCTTTCCAAAGCATCACAAGTGAATCTTAATTCTCTTTCCCATTTTTCTGATGATAAAAGAAATAATCTAAATTTTTTCACACCCACAATATGGCATTCAGATATGGTGCTAGTACTTTCATACATTCTTTCCTTTAATCCTCACAACTAGTCTAAAAGACATATATTAGCTCTTTAGCTCTTTTTTGGAGGACACTCAGAAAGTGAAGTCACTCACTCCAGGTCACACAGCTAAGTGTGATAGAGTCGAAATTTAAACTTAGATCTCGCTGCTTCCAAGCCGACCCTTGGCGTCTCTGTCTTCAGGGTGTTTCCAGACAATCTGTTTGCAAGTGTCCATGGCGTGTGCTATCCTACCTGCTACACAGTGGCTGGCAGATGGCAGGGAGCTGGCTACTCACAGGTAGGTTTGAAGAGCCTTTCTGGACTTGCATGTGAACGGGGACGGGCATCTCAGGTGGTGTTAGCAGTAAAGAACCTGCCTGCCAATGCAGGAAGCACAGGTTCGATCCCTGGGTGGGGAAGATCCCCTGGAGGAGGGCATGGCAATCCACTCCAGTGTTCTTGCCTGGAGAATTCCATGGACAGAGGAGCCTGGCAGGCTACAGTCCACGGGATCACAAAGAGTTGGACACGACTGAAGTGACTTAGCACGCGTGCAGGTGAATGGGCATAAAGTTCTTCACTCAGGTGCCCATATTTCTGACTTCTACTCAGGCTCAAGCCTGCAGCGTGGGTTCAGCTGTATACATCTCCCTCATGTACTCTGAGTCTCCCACTGGACTTCTTTTCCTGCTCAGCTTTTTATGTTGGGGTAAAGGTGTTCTCTGGGCACCTGAGCAAAGGGTTTTAACTATGGTGAAACGAGGCCTGAAAGTTTAGCTCCATCCTGGCTCTTCCCCTGATTCCTTCAGCTGGGCCTGGCTTCCTGACGGGCCCCTGGGTTCCTGCAGCTCCTATGGTTTCAGGTGAGACTTGGTAGGTGAGACCAGGCAGGCCTTCGCTGAGCAATTTTCTGCTCAAGGTCAGATTTGGATGCTGCGTGGGTTCTGCCATCCACCCGCTCTTTCTGTCCCCATGGCTGGCTGGCACTGATCACGGAACGATAACAGTCCCGGGCACAGTCTGCCACAGAGGAGGTGTTGGTGAAGGTCTTTTGAGTGAATCATCCCAGTCCTCGACTCAAGACTGACTTTAGGGGGAGGGCCAAGGGGCTTTGGGAGAGCTGAATCTTTGGTGCTGAGGACTGAGGAAGGCGAATGGATGCCCTTTCCATGATGGCAAGAAAAGCAGGCAAGAAAAGTATTCATCAGGCCTGGAGGTGGTGGGGTCAGGCTGTGCAGATGTATCAGTCCTTTGGGTTCTCAGAGAGGCAGTTCCCTGGTGGCTCAGCTGTTAAAGAATCTGCCTGCAATGCAGGAGACTTTGGTTCGATCCCTGGGTTGGGACAATCCCTTGGAGAAGGGAAAGGCTACCCACTCTAGTATTCAGGCCTAGAGAATTCCACAGACTGTACAGTCCATGGGGTTGCAAAGAGTCAGACATGACTGAGCAAGTTTCACTTTCAGAGGCAGTTAAAGGGTTTGGAAAACTGTTTCCTGTCATGATTCTCTCATTCTTCTCTCTCTGTACCGAGTCAGGTTCTTGTTAGGGGAGGTCAGTCTGGCTCAGTGGGGAGCAGCGGTGAGGCCTGACCTGGAATGGAGGGTGAGAGGTGCAGAGCGCCCCTCAGAGTGGTTGAGGGCATGACTCTGAAAGACCACTGAGGGTGGTCTTGGGTTAAAGATCTGGGCTGTCTGTCTTAAGGCCACTCTCACCTGGAGGAGCTCACAGCTCTGCTCCTGTTAACTCTGGGAGAGGCTGGTGTGCTTTTTAGCCCTTTATGGCTGCTGGAAATTTGAACAGGAAGGAATTTCACAAAAATGTTTACAGCGGCTATCTCTGGGAGGTAGAATTAAAGGGGATTTTAGTTGCTTCTTTATATGCATTTTATAGTCTCAAGATTTTGAATAACTAACATGGATGATTTTCATCATCAGAAAAGTGCTGTGAAGGGACTTCCCTGGTGGTCCAGTGGTAAAGAATCTGCCTTGCCATGCAGTGGACGTGGGTTCCATCCCTGGCTGGAGAGCTAGGACCCCATGTACCCAGGGGCGACTAAGCCCATGAACCACAGCTACTGGGCCCGCCAGCTCTGCAACTAAGACCCCAGCCAAATACATACATTAAAAAAAAGAAGAAGAGAAAAGTGCTGTGACAAGGCAAGTAATGCCTCATGAGCATGGCCACCTTGGGGAAGAGGACTTTTTAAATTGCTGGTAATTTTAGAAGTGTCTCATTCAGAGGACATCTGCCAATAACAACCTGTTGGCCAAATATCACTAGAGCATCCCCAATTTTTGAGCCCCAAATCAAGACTCCTCGCTAACCCCCCCACCCCTCCAACAAAAACCCCATTCTGTCCCTTTAACTGCAGTCTATGAGCAAGCTGAATGCTGTCAGCTCCCCGGTCATCTTGGAAGGTAACAGGAAGATCCGTTTCAGGCTGACAGTTTCACGGGATGGGTATGCTGTTTTAGTCTGGTTCTTTGAACACCTATGATCCATATACACACTCTTTATTAATCTAATTTCCTGGCCTAACTGGATAAAAAGGATTTTATTACACCGTGCAAAATACTTAAAAAGGAGTTCTGCAGTCTTACAATTTTGACTTGATAGATTATTCACTGGACTTCCCTGGTGGCTCAGATGGTAAAGAATTGGCCTGCAATGCAGGAGACCTGGGTTTGATCCCTCAGTATGGAAGCTCTCCTGGAGAAAGGTATGGCTACCCACTCCAGTATTCTTGCCTGGAGAATTTCATGTCACCTTGATGCTACTTCTATCAAGGCCCTGCTCAAACGCCACCCACTACAGGTCTCCCCATCCCTTCTTCTCCCAGTGATCCTCTGGAATGTGCCTCCTGCATCACAACAGCTCACGGACAACTTGTCTCCCGCTTTGGCCTTGGAGCGCCTGAGTTAGGACAGGATCGTGAGGTCAGACAGTCAGGCTGGGAATCTGGATTCCAGCATCTGCCAGCCACGGGACCCTGGAGGACTGCCTTCGGTTCATCTCCGCTTCCCTAGCATGGGGGCTGGGAGAGAGAAGATGATCAGGGGGTGGTGGCTGAACAGATAAGTGAATGCAGGATTGCACGTCCAAGGCCTCCTCCCTGTTTCTTCAGAGGAGAGAGACCATGATGCATGCACATGCCACCCCCTGCAGGGCCTACAGAGACCTGACACACAGTAGGTCCCTGATAAACATCCGCTGAATGCACAAATATGGAAACAGCCGCTTTCACTGAACAATGCTTGAGCAATCTCCGCTGGCATCTCCCCAGAGTTTTAGCTTCCGAGCTAGAAAGAGGCTTTGCATAAAGGCAGACAGTTGTAATTATTATCGAAGGTGGCCTGTAATACATAATTAAATTGAGCCTGAAGACGATATGATGAAAAGGCCGGATGCCGTCAAGATCTGGCTTTCTGTGAGATGGCCAAAAAGCAGTAATTTCCACTCCTCATATTTTCCATTAGGACTGAATGTCTTAATTAAATGAACATCAAACAGCACAGCCCATTTATAGAATTTTCTTGTCTTTTATTCACTCATTTCACCACTTTCTGGAGCTTGAGAAAGGCCACTGGCTCTCTCTGCCACCTGATCAATTCCTGTGATTATCCCATCTGAACGCTGCTGCTTCTGCCTCTGCGCGGAGGAGCTGTGGCTACCCATTCTCTGGACCTTGACCTTTGCCCCATGGCCACCTCAGTGTCCCTTTCTCTTCCTGCTACACAGTTGCTAAGGGAAAGGATGTGGGTGTTTCCCATCAGGATGCTGGAGACAGGTCTCTATCTGCAATGCCTGGATTCCGACCCCATGAGGGACGACTTCTGGCCAATGGCTTAGATACATCTATCGCAGCTTTACTTAAATTACTGGCCAATTTTCTTCCTCTCTATCACAGAAGAACAGAAGGAACAGGTTGTGTGGGAAGGTCCTTGGAACCAAGTGGTTTAGGCTTTGAATCAAGGCTCTACACTTTCCAGCAATGCAACCTTAGAGGGCAGGCACTCAGTTCTGTTTCCCTGTTAACCATCCAAACCCCACCACAAATGGTCTTATTTCAGGCAGGTTATACAGTATAACCTTTGTGTGCCTCTGAATTCTCCTCTGTAAGATGTGGGTAATAATACCTGTCTCAGGGAGATACTGTGAAGATCAAACAAGGTAAAGGATTTCAATGCCAGTTCTTTCCAGCAACTGCGGGACCCCATGAGATCGCCCTCACTAGACTGTCAACTCCCTGAGGGAAGCACCTTTGTTCGGTCACTGGTGTATCCCTAGCACTTAGGGGAGTGCCTGGCATAGAGTTCAGTTCAGTTGCTCAGTTGTGTCCGACTCTTTGTAACCCCATGGACTGCAGCACGCCAGGCTTCCCTGTCCGTCACCAACTCTTGGAGCTTGATCAAACTCATGTTCATCAAGTCAGTGATACCATCCAACCATCTCATCCTCTGTCGTCCCCTTCTCCTCCCAGCTTCAATCTTTCTCAGCATCAGGGTCTTTTTCAATGAGTCAGTTCTTTGCATCAGGTGGCCAAAGTATTGGAGTTTCAGCTTCAGCATCAATCCTTCCAATGAAGACCCAGGAAAGATTTCCTTTAGGATTGACCAGCTGGATCTCTTTGCAGTCCAAGAGACTCTCAAGAGTCTTTGCCAACACCATAGTTCAAAAGCATCAGTTCTTCAGTGCTCAGCTTTCTTTATAGTCCAACTCTCACATCCATACATGACTACTGGAAAAACCATAGCTTTGACTAGACGGGCTTTTGTTGGCAAAGTAATGTCTTTGCTTTTCAATATGCTATCGAGGTTGGTCATAGCTTTTCTTCCAAGGAGCAAGTAATTTCACGGCGGCAGTCATCATCTGCAGTGATTTTGGAGCCCAAGAAGATAAAGTCTGTCACTCTTTCCATTGTTTCCCCATCTATTTGCCAAGAAGTGAAGGGACTGGGTGCCATGATCTTAGTTTTCTGAATGTTGAGTTTTAAGAGGCTCTTTAGTGCTTCTTTGCTTTCTGACATAAGGGCGGTGTCATCTGCATATCTGAGGTTACTGATATTTCCAGCAATCTTGATTCCAACTTGTGCTTCATCCAGCCCAACATTTTGCATGATGTACTCTGCATATAAGTTAAATAATCAGGGTGACAATATACTCCTTGACGTACTCCTTTCCCGATTTGGGAACCAGTCTGCTGTTCCATATCCAATTCTAACTGTTGCTTCTGGACCTGCATACAGATTTCTCAGGAGGCAGGTCAGGCGGTCTGGTATTTCCATCTCTTGAAGAATTTTCCATACACTAGATGCTTAATAATGTGAATGAGTGAGTGTAGATAGAATGGTCTGCTCATTCTTTTTTTCCCTGCTTTTCCCAACTTTACTTTGAAGCCTATTCCTTCATACTTTCTGCCTTCCATTCCATTTGCTTCTGAACGTGCTGAATTCAAACCAGGCTTGGGGTGCTCGTGCTGACTGTTTCCTTTGCTGGGAATGCTCTTCCTTCTAACCTTGATAGGGCTAGTTCCGTTTATTACTCATGTTTTAGCTCAAATGTTATTATTTCAGCAAGGCCTCCTCTGGTCACCCGTTCTGATGGGTCCTCCCATCTTGATCAAGTTAATCAGCAGTCCCCAATCTTTTCAGCATGAGGGATCCCTTTCGTGGAAGACAGCTTTTCCACAGACTGGGGGCAGGGGATGGTTTCAGGATGGTTCAAGCATGTTACACAGATCGTGCACTTTATTTCTACTATTAATACATCAGCTCCACCTCAGATCACTGGGCAATAGATCCTGGAGGTTGGGGACCCCTGCATTATCTTATTTTACGGTTTTCACTTCACATCTGGTTTACCTGCTTACCTGTTGTCTCTTTTCCCACTAGAATATAAGCTCCATGAAGGCAGGGACCTTGTTTGTATTCTTAGTACCCGTTGCAGGACCCAGCATGTAAAAGGCACTCAGTACATATTTCTTGGATGAGTGAATGAATAGTAGATATTATTGTTTTTTCAAGACCTAGGGTGAGAATAATCAAGCACTCCACCTCTGTTACCCCTCACCTTCTGTATGAGGAAGGGAAAGTTCACTAATATTCATACAGTACACTTTAGGTATGGAGCACTGTGCTCACAGCCATCTTTGGAGGTGAACATGATTATCATCATTTCACAACCAATGAAACTGAGGCTCAGAAAGATAAATAACTTGCTTAAGATCCCATGGCTAACAGAGGCACATAGACTCTGTCACGTCTGTCTGATCTTAAAGCCTGTGTTCTGTCATCAAGCTTCCTGGAAAGACGGTGCCGTTACAAATCAAAACCTTTGTGTTCAACTACATTAAAGAAAAGATTGCGCTTGGAACTCTGAAGTGGGTAGAGAAGAGGGACAGCTTTCTCTTTGAGATGCTTTTCTTTGCTTCCACTACAGCTGACTCTACAGTGATTCTCCTCCCCCACCTGGGGGTGTGATGGAGACAGCCAGGTGATCGGTTTCTCACTATTTCCCCCCACCGACTTTTCTTCACTTGTTTTTCCAAAGCATCTTTGGATTACAGAGAAACACACAGAAGATTCATAGAGTGGTTGCAAACTTGGCTCTCAGAAGAGGACCACCAGAAGCTATCTTTACACATACTGCAAGTGTTTCTTCTTCACACTCGATACTTCACACCTTGATCTACTTCACTACACGCGCTTGGTGAGGAAAATGCCGCATTGCCTTTCCGACAGTAAACTTTTTGCTGATTGGGCACTTTTTAGTTGGAAAATAAAGATTTTCGTTTTTAGGGCTTTCATCTATGATTGTTCCAAACACCACCATCAACAAGAGGAAATGGCCACTGTATTTTCTGTGAATAATTATAGTTCACAACCCATGCACACCAACAGATCCCTTGACCTTAGGTCTCTGTAACAGAGTGGGATCTCTAAACAGTAACTAGTCCAAAACTGCAGTAGAGACGGGCTCCTTGTTGGCTCTGCAATAAAAACTTGTCCTTGCTTCCCATTTCCCATAGAATTAACTCCCGACAATGAATTGTAGCCGTCAGGATTTCTAAGAGCTGGCCCACCCTACCTCTGTAGGTCTTAGCTCTCACTGATGTTATATTTGAGGCCATGCATCTCCTAGAAAGTTCTTAGGTAGATCTGGGATTGAACCCTGTCTGGTCTCCCATTTATGTGAACAGTGTCACAGAGCCAGTCTGTGGCTGTGCTGTTTATCCTGTTCCCTCTTCAGACTCATTTTCTACCCTTCTCTGTGCCCTGACAGGTTGACCTCTGCAGACTGCATCCCTGGGGCCTCCCTTGCTGGCTTGCTTCTGGTTGAGTATAGCCAACGGTGGGCAGTGGTGAGAGACTGCAGGTCAAGAGGAGAAGTTTTCCCTACTCTCTGTCTCTCTTGGTCCCGTATTTCTAATAATGGATGCACCCACCCCAAATTATAGCTCCTGCCAGATGCCTTCTACATGGCTGCAACTCCCACTGGGCTAGCAACAATATCTTGTTACTTCCCTGCCTTGCCCTTCAGCCTGAGGGTTGGTGATGGTTATTGTGTGTTTAGTGCCTGGGTGCCTCACCATCCTTCCTCGGTTCCCTTATTCTTGCCTATACCTCTATGCCACTTTTTCATTGCAAAGATGTTTTCTTTGCAGGATATAGAAATCTGGGTTGACAGATTTCTTCTTTCTTTCAGCATTTCTGTTTTCTAGTTTATATGTATTTCTCTTTTCAAATTTCTTCTTCTGATGAGAAGTCTGCTATGATTCTTATCTTTGCTCCTCTGTAAAAAAAAAAAAAAAAAAAAAAAAAAGCCCCGTATGGCACTGCTTTCAGGATTCTCTTTTCCTTTTGTATTCAGCAGTCTGAATAGCATATGCATAGATACCTGTGGGTGTGTATGTATTTATTCTGCTTGGTGCTTTCTGAGACTCTGGGTCTGTGGTTTTGGTGTCTAATTACATATGGATAGTTCTCAACCATTATTTCCTCCAATGTTTCTCCTGTCTTGCTCTTTTTGTCTTCTTCTGGAATTCTAATTAAATGTATACTAGAGCAGTTGATGTCTCCCAGTTCTTCGATGCCCTTTTCTGTATTTTTTCTTCTTTTCCTCTTTGTGTTTCAGGTTGGATAATTTCTATTGATCTATCTACTTTCCTCAGCTGTTTCAACTTTACTGATAAGCCCGTAAGACAGTTTTCACCTCTATGTTCTTCATTTCTCGCATTTCCAGTTGATTCTCTCTTACAGTTTCCATTTCTCTGCTGAAATATCCATCTGATCTTGCATGTTTTCCACCTTTTCCATGACAGCATTTTATTTTAGCTGCCTGGCATGCAGGGTATCAGATCCCTGACCAAGGGTTGAACCTGGGCCCTTCATAGTGAGCGTGAAGAGTCCTAGCCACTGGACAATCAGGGAATTCCCTACATAATCTTCATTAAACTCCTGAGAGACAGTTTCAACATCTGTGTCACATCTGAGTGTTCTTCTGGCGATATCTTTGATCCTGGGAGAGTGCTGCTTTTTCTAGCCTCTTTGTAGATTCCGTTGAAAGTGTGACATCTTGTGTAGCGCAGCAGAGACTGAGGTAGTAGATTTTGGGTATGAGTTTTCTCTTGCTTGCACTTTAGTGAGAGAGTTTAAGTTACTTTAGTTAGGATTGGGGCTGGCTTTGAAATGTGTTGTTTCTACGGCCAACCTTAATGCGTCACGGGCTTTACATTCCTCCAGCAATGTCTTGTGAAACTAGTTTGCCAGAGGGTTGTTTTTTTTTTTTTTTTCTCCCCAGTGTGCCTACTCTATTCTCAGTTTAGGTTCCATCTTTGTGTCCAGCCTTAGAAAGGGTCTCCTTTTAGGCTCTTGTATCCTTCTTATCTCCTTCCCAGTAGCATTCCACTTTTCACTGTTATGTTTAGCTTTTTAGCTAGCAGTGGTGGGCAGCAAGCTTGAGAGAACTCTCTTTTGTCTGACTGAGCCTCAGTCTTATGTCCATATTTGCATGTGTCCCTGAATCTCTGGAGTGTGGCCTCTTCAATGCTCCTGCCCCTTGCAGCCTGGCCCATTAAGTATTCCTGCTTCTCTTCCAGCAGTGGTTAGAATTTTTTTTTTTCCTTAGGGCCTAAGTAGAATAGTGTTCACTGTTCTCTCCACAGATTAAGGCTTTCGTTCCATATGGGAGATCAGGTGAGAAGGGTCTGAGTGAAGCAGGCAGAAATTTGCGCCCCTTCCTTTAGCAGCTGCTGTACCCCTCCTCCAGGTCTACCACAAAGGATTGTTTTCCTACTTTTTCTCTGTAGTACCTGCTGGGGTTTGTGGAGAAAAGTTTTGGAGACTGTGGACTCTCCCAATATCTGCAGCCTCCAAGGGCTACATACTCCCCTGCCAGGACACATTTAGTCTTCATAATTTCCCCAAGCTGAACACTTTTTTTTCCCCCCAGGGACTAGTTGCAACCACCCCAGGGAAGCTGGCACCCACATCTTATCTGTGATGTGACACTCTGTAAAAGGCCTGGCCACTTGGTTGCCCTGCGACCTCAGAGAAAAGAGTTCAAGGAAAACTCTTGCATTTGCCACTTGTCTGGCTTATTTTCGTTGTAAGGATGGGAACAATGCCTTTTCTGGCTCTTATAGCCTCAAGCAAAAATGGGAAGCCAAGCCTCCTCACTGGAACCATTTGAATCGAATCCCGTTTCCTGCTAGGAGCACTGGCAGTACTGCAGCTGTGCCGGAATCCTAGCATTTTTCTCAGGACAGCATGTGTTTTTTCCTTGCCTTCTTGATTTCCCTTCCCTCCCGAATGTAAATTTCACTCATAAAATAGTTATTGAGCACCTCCTAGTTGGCAAGCCCCAAGCATATACAGAGAGGCATTAGTTAGGGTCTCAGGGCAGATAGCTTGAGCATAAGGATGATGGGAGCTGTCACAGGGCTCTAAGTGCCAGAGCCACTTTCGTTATGAGACGTACTCATGCCCATCTAATAAGCCAATTTTGGAACCTGCCTCCTCTTATCAGGCTGCTTTCTTAGCCAGCAAATGCCACCAGCCCAGGAGCCCAAGTCTGAAATTAATGCCGCCACATGCCAGAGATGAAAGCATTACAGACCCCCTTTTAGGTTTCCGACTGGCAGATCTCTGGGTTGAGAGAAGAAAAGGATCCTCGATTCCCCAGAATTATAAACACTTTAAGTCAAGCTGCTTGCTCTGACATGTGAGATGTTTATGTTAGATGTATTAATCTGTTGAGAGGGTCGATAAAACCAACTTAAAATTTGTTTCAGTAATAGCCTGTGTTATAGGCAAGCCTGGGCTGATTTTTTTTTTTTCAAAGTATTAGAGCATTTTGGTTTGGAATCCATTAAGCTGCCTCATGGACCTAAAAGTAGGAAATTCACTGGAGCAATGTGCACTGGCAAGATCTGTCCAAATTTGTATTGAGAAATACCATAATGATAATTTTTATACCATAACTTCTTGGGAGCAGCATTGGTTGCGAAGTATTTTCACTTTCAGCATTTACTTAGTCTTTTGATCCCTATAATGGCCCTAAAATGGGGGTAGGTCAGGCATTATTTCTGTCTGATTGAGACATGGGTCTGGAAGCCAGCCTGCTCCTGACATCACATGGCAAATATCCAGTAAAAATAAGAATCTGGTGTCCTTGCTATGTTCACAACCTGAATTGAACCATTTTCCCTGGACCCTTCCTGCATAGCTCTTTCCCATCCATTTTGGGTATTCTCAGGAATCTGATCCCTTTCCTGGTTCATACCTTCATCCCTCGGACTTGACACCTGAGTCTGCCGTTCTGATCTGCCCTCTAATTCCTGTGTGTGTGTGTGTGTGTGTGTGTGTGTGTGTGTGTGCACGCGTGCGTGCGCATGTGTGTGTTAGTCGCTCAGCTGTGTCTGACTCTTTGTGACCCCATGGACTGTAGCCCACCAGGCTCCTCTGTCCATGGAGCTCTCCAGGCAAGAACACTGGAGTGGGTTGCCATTCCCTTCTCCAGGGGATCTTCCCAACCCAGGGATCCGACCTGGGGCTCTTGCACTGCAGGCAGATTCTTTACCATCTGAGCCCTCCTCTAATTTCTACTAATTTCAATTACAACTTTGGTCTATTTCTTTGATTAGCTGACTCGCAACTGCTGCCAGGTAAATACCTTACATGACCAAACAACATCTCTGCAATTACTTAATACTACTGCTTGAAATGCTAATACTAATACTACTTGAAATAATAATAACAGCAATAGCAATAACTGTCATTTGAGTACTTATGATGAGTCAGATATCGTTTTCCATATTTTATCTAACTGAAAATTTGAACCCCAGACTATCCCTATGAAAAAGAAAAAACTTTAGTCCGTAACATACAGATAAGTTACAAAGAATTTAGGCGAACCCAATCGGTGTAGTTGAAAGAACATAGACGTGTGTTCTGGTTCTGCTCAGTTCTCACTGCGTGATTTTAGACTAGTTACCTACTCTTCCTGTGCCTTGGTTTGATCCTCTGTAACAAACAGGACTGATAATCTCTACCATCTGAGGTGCTGTGAAGATTAAATGAGAAAGAGCCTGGTACACAGTTGGATCTCAAAAAAAGTGACTCTCACTTTTTTCTTTTAGGGGTTTTATCTTCTGCTTCTGAATACAGCTATGAAGTAGATACTTTGGAATTCCAAATGCAATTTTCTAAAAAGTGATGGTACTAACTTCCTTCTTCATAAACCATCAAATATGGCTGTATAATTTCATCAAGGAAGACAGGGAGAGGGGAAGGAGATCCTTGCTGGTAGAGGTGTAGGAAATGCTTTTCAGTTTCAGGGCTGGTTGAAAGTAACGGCTGCAGTGATGTGTAAGCATTCAGTCTGCGATTTGAGGGAGTGACCTTGAGAACGAATCAAGGGCAACGACTTGCTCTGACAAAGAAACCCCTGTATTGGCTAAATAATGTATAAGGGATTTCCATTGGGCAACTGGGGGAAAATTTAATTATTTAATGTATTTCCATTTCGATGAGTTAATCAAGATAATTGCTGTTTTCTTGGATCGTTGTCTTTTTTGTAATTAACAAGGTGCCCTTTCGGAGAAAGGAATTTAGCCAGTGAACTTTGTACAAACTCCTGTGACTTTTTCTTTTTTGGTGCAAATTGTATTCAAAAATCTATGAATGCTCCTTTTGTTTGGGATGCTAGGATTGTGAGAAACTAATGCCTGATCAAGGTTGAGAAAAACTTAGGGTTCAAAGATTCAAGTTCATTTGGGAGTAACAAACTCCGCACGGGGCCGTGGGGCAGGGCTGCAGGAGTGTGAGCTCTGGTATCAGACAGATGTGGGCTGTGACCCCTGTTCTGTGAGGTCTCACTAGACAATAATGAACAAATGAGCCTCTCTGAGCCTCAGTGTCTCCGTTTCTGCTTCTTTCAGAGATGATTCGCGGCCTGAATGCAGTAATACAGTTCCTAGCCCATCAGTGATGGGCAGCGAGGCTAGTTCCTTTCCTGTCTCCCATGTACTTGTCTAATATTTGACAGCCTCAGTTGTGTGGAACATGGCTAAAACCTCAAAAAGAAGCTTAAAAAGGATCTAAGTAGAAATAGATGTTACAAGTCTATTCATTAAAATACCTCATAGAGGAACACCCTGGAGATATATATACATATTTAATTTTGGCGAGGATTATAATAAGCTGAATGTCTGGTTGTCTGACTACACCATTTAAGCACCCCTACCCTGGATGAAGAGAAGGGAAGCGAGCTACTGAAGTCGGCCACCACGATTGAAACAATGATACGATAGCGCCACATGGAGGGAGGAGGTGGTAAAACTAAGGATTAGGCACAGGAGCTAAGGAAAGAACCGTTTAGAATCACTTCAGGCAGGAATGGACGCGTCTATAGCCTCATTTTCCAGGAACTAGCTTCATATCGAGGTAGGAGACAGATGGGCCCCCGGGCTAGACACCTGCTATTTGTCGAGTGGAGTAAAATTCAAGCTTTGTTCTCACTCAGACACTCCAAGGACAAAGCTAGTGGCAAAAGCTGAGCTCTGCTAAAGTAAAGCGGTAAGAGGCCCACTCCTGAGGTCAAGGACGACTTCCCTGCCTGCCCAAGCGCAGGGAGGCTCCTTGGGGGTCAAAAGGGAGGGGACCACACCACCCCGTAAATGTGGACATGCACCCACAGGCCTCTGGGGTGGGATCCACCTTAGCGAAAAGCTGTGCACGCATCCTGGGGAGGGTCCTAGGACCAGTCAGGGTGAAGAAAGCAACTGGACGATCGGTCAACAGTAAACAAAGACTCGGAAGGATGATGCTAGATAAGTGATTTAAATCACCTTCTCCCTGTGCGCCTCCTCATTCAGGATGCCCACACTTGTCTCCAGGTACATCTCTCTGAATTACTGCATTCCTCTTTATTACAGGGGAAGATCATTCCCTTTCTCTCTGGGTGTGTGTCTCTGCCCTGCTTCTGAGTCAGATAAACAAACTATTTTCCTGTGTGCTCTCCCAGACATTATGGTGTGCCTCTAATAATAAAACTTTCTGTTTTTACAGTTTTGCCTCCTTGAAACATTCTTGCTTTCACACTGGGGCAAGAGTCAGGGCCACTTTACTGCTAGCCTCTAGTCCCTGGTTTTCTAGTGACTAGGATTCCTGGTTTTCATCCAGGTTACCCAGGTTCAATCCCAGGGCAGAGAGCTGAGGTCTTTTTTCAGGACTACACACTGCTGTTTCTCTGAGATCAATATGGCAGCATCAAATGCCTTGTTTCTTATTAATGACCTTGACTCATAAAAGAAAGATTTATGCCTGTATAAGGAAAAGGGAGGCATCTAATGCACTTCATAAATTCCATCCAAAATGTTAACAGTGAAAGAAAAAGTTATGAATCATAAAGATGTGGACTTGTGAAGTGAGTTAGAAAGAGAAAGATAAATACCGTATTCTAACACATATATACGGAATCTAGAAAAATGGTACTGAAGAATTTATTTACAGGGCAACAGTGGAGAAACAGACATAGAGAACAGACTTATGGACATGGGGAGAGGGGAGGAGAGGGTGAGATGTATGGAAAGAGTAACATGGAAACTTACATTACTATATGTTAAATAGATAGCCGACAGGACTTTGCTGTATGTCTCAGGAAACTCAAACAGGGGCTCTGTATCAACCTAGAGGGGTGGGATGGGGAGGGAGATGGGAGGGAGGCTCTAAAGGGAGGGCTATATGTATACCTGTGGCTGATTCATATAGAGGTTTGACAGAAAACAGCAAAATTCTGTAAAGCAATTATCCTTCAATGAAAAATAAATTAATTAAAGAAAAAGATGTGGACTTGGATTACGTGGACAGTTGCTGACACTTAACCAAGTATTTTCCATCCATGTCACCTCCCTGTAGTGAGTCCACGGGGGAAGGTTTCTGTTTTACAGAGGTGGAAGCTGAGGCCTAGAGAGATTAAGTCCACAGGGAAAGCCGGATTCAAGCCCTTCTCTGACTTCAAAGCTCACGCCTTTCCCACTACACGATGTTCCCTCCTAGGAGTAGTCATCTGGGTTATCAACATACAGAGCATGTAATTGGTCATGGTCTGCATCTCAAGTGGATCAAAATAAAAAACTTCCATAAAGGAACACTTCATCAGTTGACCTCTAATTCTACAATGCACCCATGAAACAAACCACCTAACGGCCCGGTCTTGACACTTACTCATAAAAGGTTGTCCATCCATTTTCATTGCTCTTGGTGGCTAGCAGGCCAGAGCTGCCGTGGTATGTCATCATGGCCAGCTCGTGTCCTTGTGTGGTCACACTCTTGAGTGCACTGTTGGTGCCCATGGTTACCCAGTACACCTGGCCATCCGGGACCACCAGCCAGAGGGGCATCCCTGTGGAGTCTCTGCGGACATTGACCATGTTGCCGTTGTTGTCTGTGATGAGCGTGACGTCACCATCCCCGGTGTAGGTGAAGTTGTACAGGTAATCTCCCGTGGGTAGGCTTTGGGTGTGCAGATGCTTGCCACTGGTATCAAACAGGTAGAGCTCCTGGTCGATCGGGGAGGACAGCTCGTACATGTTCTGGGTGTTGAGGAAAGGCTTGTTCTTCCTGATGAACCGGATTCGGATATTCCCAAGGTCGGCTACATAAAGCTCCCCGTCAGCACACACAGCCAAGGAAGATGGGATATTCAGCTTCGCGTCTTTGGCGTAACCATCATCTCCAGAGAAACAATCACAGTTGGCATCATTTTTACAGTCACAGCCACTGGGGGCCCCGGCAACCAGTGAGATCTCTCCGCTGGTGGTGACCTGCCTGATGCGGTTGATCTTCTTCTCGTCGGTCTCAGCAATATATAGGACCCCGTTGTGAGAGACGGCCAAGGCAGTGGCCGACTCCAGGGTCGCATGCACGGCCACCTTGCTCAGCAGGAAGTGGTCAATGCCGGGCACCTGGCAATGCATGGGCCTCCCGGCGATGATGCGCACCTGGTGATTTTCAGAGATCTGCAAGACCACGTTGTTGTCCAGGACGTAGAGGGAGTTGTCCATCGGGTTGACGGCTAGGTCTGTGGGCCACTCCAGGCGAACCTGATAATGGAGACACGGACACTCAGATGCCTGGCGAGGTGCCCACCGATCATCCCACACCCCATAGAGCCCTGGGTCACTGTAGAGTGGACCAAGCGCCAGCGCAGGCAGTCCTGCCTGATCAGCAGGCAGCAGCCTGTCATCATCCACGGATATCAGCCCCTGATCAGACAGAAACTAGGCGAGAGCCCCACTGGGATATCTGATGGTCTACGTTAGACTGACGAAACACAAAGAAGGGGATAACGAACAGATAAACAAAAGGAACAGGTGAGAGGAGAGAATACGGAGTCAGACAGGCCTGGATTGAGATCCCAGTTCCCCCACTTACAACCTTGGACAAGTTACTTTGCCTCTCCAAGCCTCAATATTCACATCTGTGAGATAAGTAATGGCAATTGTCCCGAGGGTCTGATCCCCTAGAAGCGCTCAAAGAATGGCAGCTAATGTTACGGAGGTGGGAGGAGGGGAAGGCAGATGGAGTCTGGAGGCTGAAGAAGTTGTTTAGAGGCTTAAGGAAGATTTTACAAGGATTGTTGCTAAATGCATGACAGAGGCTTTCTCAGTTCTTTGAGTTCATGGAGTAACACATGGCTAGGGGCTGGGGATGTCAAGTGAAAGCAACCCTGGCCCCACATAGTTGCAGACCTGTGATTCTCAAATCTGGCTACACAGGAAGGACCCGTGGTGATTTAAGAAAGTATTGATGCTAAAATTCCACCTCTGATCAATTAAATTAGATCCCTGGGTATGGGGCTCTGGGAAAGGCACAAAAGCATCCTGGATGATCCCAATATGTGCCTTGGAATCAAAACTGGATCTTTCTCCTTCAAGGGTGATCTCTGGCCTGAGAGCATTGGCATCGCCTGAGAGCTGGTCAGTATAGCAGAATGGTAGGCCCCACCCCAAATTTACTGAATCTGAATTGGCATTTCAACAAAATCCCTTGGAGGCTCCTGCACACGCATACTGAAGTTGGTGATACCTTGCTATGGATGATGGTTTCTAGCACCTCAGAGAACAAGTCCACCTGGGAGAGATGAACGTCAGCTATGAGAATGGAGGGTTCAGAGGTCCTGGGCCCCAGGTGTGAGCCTCCTCTGAGCCAGGCTGGGATGCCAGCAAGGATCACAGGGGGCTGGCCTGCAGGTGGGCACACAGGGGACTGCGGCCTGGCAGGTCTAAGGTGAGGATGCTCTTTCTTGCCTTGGTGGCCTTGGAGGCTGGGATGTTGGCTATCTCACCCTGGGAGGTGCTGGCACTAAGGGAAGCCCTTTGCCAACTGTGTTCCCCGAGAGGTCCAGCCACAATGCACGTAGGCAGACAGCTGCTGCCTGCAGTTGCCTTATCCACCCCACGGCTGGGGACTCTTCGCCTTAGGATCCTGAGCCCCCGACAAGTCCTTGACATTCTGTCCAACTTGGGGCTTATTTAAATAAATGTTATACCTTTGAGTGAGCAATTTCTCTTCCAGAAATTTACTGCTGTACATCCCTGACTACAGAAGTGCTTATCACAGCCATTTTTAATAATGGTGAAAGGCTGGAACCAACCCAGATGCCCAGTGACAGAGACCTGGCCGAAGAAATGATAGTCCATTTCATTCACCCATAGGTTAGAGCACTCTGTGCAGCAGTTAAAAGTGATGTTACAGATGGATATTTAATGACACGGGAAGATGTTTGCTACGTATTAAGTGGAAAGAACAGTTTGCAGAACTGTAATCACAGTGTGATCCCAACTGGGGAAACCAGACAACAATAAAGTAGACAGATGAAGGACAGGAGCAGGGTTAAAAGCTTGAGGTTATATACTGAAATGATAACTGGTGTTGGGAGGAGAGGCAGTTTTAACTTTCTTCTTTGTCACTTAAAATTTTTTATACTTCCTGCAATGTGCATGTGGAAACCCCAGAAGACAATACACCTCTGAGATGTGGCCGCCTCCATCCGGCCCTTGAGCTCAGGGCCCTTCTCCGCACGGAGCAAACCTTGCCAGCTGCACTGCTCCGAGGGTCTGCTTGCTCCCTCGCCCCCAGCCTGGGACCCCTCTGCCCCATAGCACAGCGCCAGTGGCTGGGCTGCCTCCCTTCACATTTCCCAGCACTCCCCGGAGCATAGCATCACAGCTGCCTTCGGCTGCATCAAGAACACAGTTTACTCTAAAGTGACAGGGGAATTTTCAATTTCCTAAAGCCCATTTCTTGTCAACACTGGCTGCTAAATATTTTATGCCCTCTGGCCCTGTAGCGCCTTGGGGACATGCTTGTGGAGACCTTTCTGCCTGTCATTATGATGAAAAGACAGCTCCTTGATGAGTGGGGGTGGTGGTGGTGGGGGAACCTGGGAGGGAGAGGAAGGGGGGAGGAGGGAAGGACAAGCCTCTCCTATTCTCTCCTGTGCGCCCACAGCACACAGCCACCCACGTGCACACAGCCACCCAGGAAAGAAGGCGAAAGAAGTGTGCTTGGAGTCACCGTGCGTGCGTGATGGTTCTGGACCAAGTACCTACACTGCTCTGATTTTACCTCCCTGTTAGCGATGATCACGTGGAAGTTTCATTTCCCATCACCAGAACGAAGGGACTTTCTGAGGTCCCTCCAGCTCACACTTCTGTCATCCTGAGATGGAATCAAGCTCCCTCCCCGCTCCCCCAGAGCACGCTGTGCCTTTATTAAAGTTCCCTGACTTGACTGCCTCATTGCAGAGTTATCTGCAAAAACAATCATCGAATGGATGGACAAATGACTGACTGGTGAATGGCATGGAGAGAGGGAGGGATTGGGGGTCTGGACACTTCACTTCTTGGCTCAGTCCACCAGTGACCACAGGTGTGACCTTCCTCAAGTTACATGAGTGCTTTGAACTTTCCTTATATGTAGATGGTGCTAATAAATCTTGTATGAGTAGTCATGAGGATCAAACGAGACGATGCACAAGGAAATTCTTTGTAAATTACAAAGAGAATGAATACTTACAGCCCATTATTAGCTGCCAGACACTGTGTGGGGCTCTTATGTAATATTTATTACCCGCTTCTACATACGGGAAAGAAGTTCAAAACGTTTTACATGATATCATGAAAAAATTTTCCTTTCTGCACCCCTGAGGGAACCTAGCACAGAGCCCTGCATTTATAATCACATTTTCCTTCACCAAGTCTGTTTCCCCATCTATAAAATGGGGTATGTAATACCTACCTTGAGGGATTATTGTTGTTCTTTAGTTGCTAAGTTGCATCTGACTCTTTGCGACTCCATGTGGGATTATGGTGAGAATTAAATAAGAAAAGTTGTCATATCTATCTCTGTGTCCCCATCTGTAAGAGTGCCTGCACACAGTACATTCTCAGGAAATCATTTTGGACTACAGACAGGGTGATACTCAGTGTCTGTGGTGACCACAGGCTGCAGAGTTGAGAACTCATGCCTGGTTTTAAATGGATGCTCCGGACAGATGGCAGTATCTCTCATTACGTCTCAACTCTCTACCTCCCTCTATTTTCTCCTCCCACCTGGCCTTCAGTCTGAGCAATCTCCTTGGTTCTCCCCTTTGCATTCTTACCTCTGAGCGGTTTCTCATTTCTCTGCCTCACCTTCGTGTTCCACACAGCAAAGCAGCCGCGTGTTTGTGACAGAGGAAGCTCTGAGGATGAAAGCCAGGCCCCTTCCCATATGCATGTATAAGAGTTTATCGCTATGTTAGAGAGTGTGGTAAAAAGAATCCCATGCTTCGATTTTGGATGAGGGTGGTGAGGACCAGGGGCATGGAGATTTCAGTCCAGGATTTCTGAATTTAAGCGTGGATTTTTTTTTTCCCGCCTCCGCAATATGCCAGTTGTCTTCCAAGCCTTTGATCTGGATGCTTGGCAGTACCTCCAGCTAAAGCTACACAATTTTCCAATGTGTGGATTGAAATTTTTTGGCACCCTGTGCTGGCTGGTGGAGGGCCCATTTGGAGAACTGAAGAGACTTCGACGTAACATCCTCAGGCTGTGGCCGCTTCCTGACTGGGTAAACCAAGCTTGCTTACAGACCAGAGAGGGAAACCCTCGAGCAAGCAAGGGGAAGCCTGCCAGATTGGAAAGACGGGGTGCAGAGAACAGGTTCCCACTCGGGAGCATAACAATCAGTAGCTGGTGCAGAGGGAAGCCACACCAGCACCGGACAGGGAAGCAGGCAGCTGCGGGATGGCCGGCAGCAGCCCTGAGGTCCAGGAAAGGGGCTTGGTGACACTCTGGGAGCAGGGGCAGGCATGAGCCGGGGAGCCTCCCAGCCTCCGTCACCTGCTGAACCCAGGCAGCAGGTTGGCAGTGAATGGCAAAGGGCCTGTATGCAGGCTCCCCTAGAAGTGAGGGTGTTTAAAAAGCCAAGTGTGCCCACTGCTAACACCAACTTGAAATTTAATGCGATTTGAACCTCCTTATATCTCTGGCTTTGCTAATCTTGACAAGATGGATATTCACTGATTCAGCACCAGCCAGGTTCTACTAAAGGACTGAGCAATAAAGGACACATCCTTTCTCAAGTCACTGTAGGACAAACTAGGGACACGCTGAACAGCAGCCAAAACCTTGTGTCTCTCTTGGGTCTACATGGGGCTCCTGGAGTACACTCACTAAGGTTCAAACCCTGGTGTGGTAAAGTAAGTCTTTTCCTAAACTGGCTGCAAAGCACACCTCCAGCTCCAACTCTTGCTACTTCCTTCTATGAACCCTATGCTCAGTGTTCAATCTTCCAATGTTCCTTGAATGTTTCCGGCCCACTAACATCTTTGTACCACTGCACATGCAGTTTCCATTGTGTGAAATGTCTCCTTTCTTCCTGTCACCCAACAAACTCCTATTCAACCTTCACAAGCTAGCACAAAGTCACTTCCTCTGTGAAAGTAGGACTAGAATTTCTGTTTAGTGATCACCTCCAGAGCGACAAGTGGCGCTCAGAGCTCTTGCATATGTCGTTTCCGTATTCTCAAGGCAATCCTGTCAGGACAACATCAATTACTTCTATTTTAGAGATACGAAAAGTGAGGCTCAGAGGACCTCAGCAACTTGTCTAAAGTTATACAGCTGGTGAGTGGCAAAGCTGGGATTCAATCAATCCACTAATGAATTAATCAACAAACAAGTATTGGGTGTGCTCTTGTGTACCAAGCACCCTGGTTACAGCAGAAGAAAAGATGGACAGAATTCCTGTCCTCACGTAGCTTACAGCCTAGAGGGAGAACGGGCAATGTTGAAGTATCTGTGTATTCATGAGGTTACGGATTCAAATTTACACTGTATGAGGCTCTCCTGCCTTCAAGGGCTACATGGGGCAGATTTCTTCAGTCCTCCGGGTCTTCCTGTGTCACCCACTTGTCGCCTCTGATGGCGACCTTCCAGAGCCCCACACTGTGCTGGACTCATCTGTATGTCATTGGTGTTCTTAAGAGGCCCTGCACCAAGAGTGTGCTCACAAGCCTTGTGCAATACAAAGACGAACAGCCAGCAGACAAGCCGGGTGTCCACGAGAGGACAAGCACGCTGACCCAGGGCCCCAGCAGACAAAACCTTCTCCTTACCTGAGAGATATCCATCACAGAGTCACAGCTCAGGGGCCGGGCCGAGCTGAGATCGTTGGAGCCCAGCAGAGTGGAGATGACCCCGTTCTGATCAATGCGTCTGATCATGGTGCCGTCCACGAAATAGATCAGCCCCGACTTGTCCACTGTGATGCCTGGGGTGGAGAAGCCCAAACAGGACGTTCAGCCTTACAGGTGGTTAACAACCCATGTACTCATGGAAACGTGCAGGGTGATGGGCACATCTCCTGTATGATTTGATTAGATCTTCCCCACGACATTTATCCCCTCTCTGAATTCAGCTGCCCAAGGTCTTGTACAGAGGGGATCAGCACCCAGGTCTTCAGATTCTCCAGGCCTCTGGTTGTTCTACCTTGCTGCCTCTGGAGATATTTACTTATCATCTCAGTCATAAACAAAACCTGGACTCATAACTGCCGGGAGTTAAGCACTAGAGGCAGTGGCAAGGAGGAACATTTTCAATGAAAAAATGGTGGACTATGTAAATTAACCTACTTCTGAAGACCTGAAATTATAATCATCAAATCCCCTTGATGGCAGTAATTTTTCTTTTCTTCCAGGACAATCATCCCTCACGCTTTTCTAGTCTATTACTATTTGATGTTATTCTATTCTAATTTTTAATTTCTTTGGCCACATCATACAGCATGTGGGATGTTAGTTCCCTGACCAGGGACTGAATCAGGCTCCCTACAGTGGAAGGGTGGAGTCCTAACTACTGGACCGCCAGGGAGTTCTCTATTACTATTTTAGTTTTGTTGGTTATTTTAGAATTATAGAGCCTAAAAAGAATCCTTTGGATTTGTATAGGGAATATTGGTGAATTTAATGTCTAAAAAAGGCACAATGAATTATTCAACATTTCTTTCCTCCATTTGCTAGACTATCCCACCTGCTGACTTTCTCCAGGGCCACCTGTGTGACCTCAGGCAAGTCACTGGATGTCCTTGCATTTGTTTTCTTAGCTATGAAATGAAAAGGTTGCTCTAGATCTATATTTCTCACTTTTGGATGTGTATGACAATCACCTGGAAGCTAGCTAAAATGCACCATTCCCCCCACGTACCTGGTT
This sequence comes from Oreotragus oreotragus, assembly GCA_006410675.1. NCBI lineage: Eukaryota > Metazoa > Chordata > Mammalia > Artiodactyla > Bovidae > Oreotragus > Oreotragus oreotragus. Next base: position 94,612 of record SJYX01004200.1, on the reverse strand, counting down.
CACAAAATCTCAAGTGCAGCCTGAACATCTACCTGTATTTTTGACCAGTGTCCTGGGTGATAATGATGTAAAAAGATATAAATCAAAGTTTGAGAACCACTGTAGGAAGTGAGGACTTCTTAACCAGTGATATGGATAAGAATCACCTGAAGAATCTTTAAATACATGTATCTATACACACGTATCTGCTTGGTCTCACTCCTGGAAATACCATTAATAATTCACAGGGAGGCTGGGACTAGGACCAAGGCTCACGGGTGATACTGACACCCCAGGTCTAGAATCACAGGAGTCAGACATACCCTATAGAAGTGTGAACTGCTGAGGAGTCCTGGGGTTGAGATATAGACAGGGTGTGCCCCTGAGGAATGCATGGTCTAGCTGAGGGGGCACAGGAATGACTTTGGACCCAGGGAGCGACAGGAGCCACAGCGGGAAATAAAGGGGATTCTGGTCAGTTTCATCTTGTTTTCTCTGGGGCAGGAACTGAAAGAAGGGGTCAGAAAAAGCTTCAACAGAGGTGGAGACGTTTAAAGTTAAAAAGCCTCACAGTTATATAACCCTGGGGTAGTCATTTCACTTCCAAGTCTCAGTGTTTTCATGGATAAAATGTGGGTAATAACATCTGACCTGTAATAGTTAGCCCTTGATTACTGTAACGACTTAGAATTATGAGAACATGAAATCCACCCTGGGCTTGCTCTCAAGGGCCCACAGGTCTATAACCGGTCAGGAGGGTGGGGTTAAGACAGCCAAGGGCCTCTGCGTGATGAATATCCATGGGAGCTGGGCTTCCCCCTGCCCCCTGCCTTAGGCTGTTCAGGGCTGAACAGTGATTTCTCGTGGAGGACTGGCAGCCTTAAAGCGGGGACGTCCTCCCTCTGTCCCTGCTTAGAATATAAACTAATTTCATTCTTCAAGCACAGGAGCTTAAGACAGGCGCTTTCTCGTCTGTGTGGCTGTGCTTGGTCTTTCTCCTCCATCTGCTATAGGACTGATGAATGCTCCAGGAACAACTGGGTTTCTTGTTTACAAAGTTGGCTGCATAGGCTAATAGAAGTGATGTGTGCCCTGAGTAATGACTTCATTTTTCTCCTCCTTTCGTTGTGCTAAATAGATGGACATCTTTTCTCCTCCCTGTTGCACAGTGCCTGCACATCCTGGTACCCTTGTCATTTCTATCTGGGTTAATTACAGGCTTTGGGCAATTTCCCTGTCACTACATCTGTGTGTGTGTGAGAGAGAGAGAGAAAGAGGGAGAGAGAGAAGGGTGGAGAACATACGTGTGTGGAGCAAATGAGAAAAGATCTTGAGAGAATAAAAATTCTCAGAAAAAAACTTTTAATTTTAAGAGAATAGAACATTGCCACCAAAAGGGCTCTCACGGACCATTTAGCCCAATCTGCATGTTTACTAAAGGAAAACTGAGGCGCACAAGGGGAAGTCCCAGAGCTGGGAGTCGCAGAGCAAAATCATAATGCAGGCTCCCTGGGTGCAAGCCTAGTGTTCTTTCCACTCCAGGCTACTCTCTCAGTATTGCTGCTGCTGCCAAGTCACTTCAGTCGTGTCCGACTGTGTGACCCCATAGATGGCAGCCCACCAGGCTCTGCCGTCCCTGGGATTCTCCAGGCAAGAGCACTGGAGTGGGCTGCCATTTCCTTCTCCAATGCATGAAAGTGAAAAGTGAAAGTGAAGTTGCTCAGTCGCGACCCCATGGACTGCAGCTCACCGGGCTCCTCCGTCCATGGATTTTCCAGGCAAGAGTACTGGAGTGGGGTGCCATTGCCTTCTCCATTAGGAAATTATAATTCAGAAGGAGATTAACTACAAGTGTCACAAAATTTACCCCGTGGAGTTACTACCTGATCACTTCAGGTATGTGGTAGAGACATATAAGTAATGATACATGATATTCTGTACATACAATATAACAGGAATAGGAATTACCATTTATGAGATGTTTATCATGTGCCTGGTACTACTGTCCTAAGCAAGTATTTACATTCCTGATAACAGTTCATCTGGACTACAACTGTACAGTGTGTTTCTATTTAGCGGGGAAATGGGGCTCAGAGAGGTTAAGCAACTCACCCAAAGTCACACAGCTGTTAGGCGGCAACAGTCGCTAAGTCGTGTCTGACTCTTTGCGACCCCAAAGCCTGTAGCCCTCCAGGCCCCTCTGTCCATGGGATTTCCCAGGCAAGAGTACTAGAGTGGGGTGCCATTGCCTTCTCCGGGGGATCTTCCCAACCCAGGAATCAAACCCACATCTCCTGCATTGCAGGCAGATTCTTAACAGCTGAGCCACCAGGGATTCCCATTCGGTAGCACTGTCTGAATGTAAATACAGGACTGCCTGACTTCACAAGTCTACAGTTTACATTTGAAACCAAGCCCCGAAATCTGGCACTACTTAAGAAAACTATCGCTCATGACATTTTTATAGGCCATCATATAGGAAACATATTAATTTTGACCCTCAGCACAATTCTAGGAGGTAGACACAGAAGATATTATTACTCCTATTTTACTGACAAGGACCCTGTGGCTTAGACACCATAGGTCGCTGGCTTTAGGGCCTGCAGCATGGTGAACGTGTGCTGACGGAGGTCTGCTGACAATGATGGCTTCTCCTCCAAAAAGCCTTCCAGTCTCCTGGGCACAGGGGCGTCCCTTGGCTCTGAACTCTCAATGCACAGTTCTCTCTCCTTGCACCTCAGGGAGCACTTCTCCCCCTCTCCCATCTCTGTGATTCACATTCAAGTCTTATTTTTCTGCAAAAATGAACTTTTCTATGCACGCACAGTACACTGCATACTCAGCAAATACTTGCTGAATTAAGTGAATGGAAAGTAAGTGTGGGTGTGAAGAGGTCCAGTTTTTTGAAGGACTAAAAGTTGAAACTTAAGAGTTAACCCATCCTATAGGACATGAACATGTGCAAAGATGATATACTACCACTTTTTTTTTTTAATCAAACAATGACATGAAAGGCAGCATATATATCCAACAAGAGGGGACTGATAAATAACGGTACATCCATTTGGTGGAATACTATATAGCCATTAAAAGCAAATTCATAGAAGACTCTTTAGTGACATGGAGAAATATTCGTGATATATCACTTAGAAAAAAAAGTAGGTTACTAAAACAACTTGTTTAATGTGACTTAATTTAGTTTGTTTCTGGTGAGCATTAGATACACAAAAACACTTAGAAAAAAAAAGCTAGGGGGAAAGATAGGAAATAGTAATTGGTAATATTTCTGGCAGGCGGAATTATGACAGCTTAAACTTTCTTCTGTAGAGTTCTTAGCATTTTCCAACTTTTTTGCAATGATAAACAGGTTTACCTTTTGGAACTGGAACTAGCCCTATGAATGTTTCTGAGAGAGTTTTGAAAGCCAAGCCTTACCCCTGGGGTTGGTAAGTGTGGCTTCTGTGGCTTTTCCACCATCCCCACAGCGAGTGTCATCGAAGGGGAGGCACTGGTCACCTGTCCCCGCCACCACCTCCGAGTTCTTGACAAGGTCCTTCACCGCCACCGTGGACTTGATCTTGAAGACCCGCCGGCTGGTGGTGTCCGAGAGGAAGACGGCCCCACTCATGGGGTCTGTGCTCAGGTAGTATTTGTGTGCTGGGCTGTGACTGGAAAACAAGACAACGCCAGCTGGTGAGCACTTTCTTCTTTCCTGACAGGCAGCCAGAGATACAGAACTTGAGATTAAGCCAAGGAGGAGACAATGTCCCTCTCTGGGGTGAAGGATCCCCAATTTCTCTGAGCTCTGTGCCTGGCCTTTGCTTCTCACCCAACTATGAATGCAAGAGCTTCTTGCTGACGACTGTCATGCCCAGCCAACAGTGCGATGCCTGTGTTTTCTTTAAAAAGATTATCCGTTGAGGCTGACCAGAGGTGGTCTGTAAATTCAGACCAGAGACACGAAAGGATCTGACTTTAAAAAACACTTCAAAACTAAACAAAGCAACACACAAGCTCTTCCCCCATGCAGCTTTTACAGCAGCTCCACCCCCATCTTGAGACTGACTGCTAAGGTCCCAGCCAGACTGGACCGCAGCCAGTGTCAACGGCGTCTTCTTTTGACACTCATGTTACACTTATCAGGGGTCCAGCAGTCTCCCTCCTGCAGCCAGACCCAAATGAGCCACACGATTAGCCTGTGATTGGCAGCAACAGCCAAGGAAGAAGAAATGGGAGCTGTGCTGGTGATAGTTCTGTTTCTGCAAAACAGCCACAAAGAGCAGGATGTGCTAACGGAGGAGAGCGACGCTAGATGGGGATGGCACAGAGAGATGACGGAGACAAGGCTGCCTCTCCAGGCACACGGCAGCAAAAATCGCGCTGGCTTTTGGTTCAGATCAGTCTGGGTTCCATGTCTAGCTCTGTCATTTTGTGGTTCTGAAACCTGGGCAACTGACCGGGTCTCCTGAGCCTCAAGTTTTCTTCATCTGCAAAATGGGCGTGTGAACCTTGCTGGTATATTGGGAACATTATATAAAATATTATATAAATTATGTGAAAAATACTCAGCATAGTGCATGGCATACAATGCTGTGTGTGCTGTGTGTAGTCACTCAGCCATGTCCGACTCTTTGTGACCCCATGGACTGCAGCCCGCCAGGCTCCTCTGTCCAAGGGGATTCTCCAGGCAAGAATACTGGAGTGGGTTGCCATGCCCTCCTCCAGGGGATCTTCCCAACCCAGGGATCGAACCCAGGTCTCCCGCATTGCAGGCAGATTCTTTACCGTCTGAGCCACCAGGGAAGCCAACAGTAGGCACTTGGTAATCATAATTATTATTTTAATTACTAATCACTATGCCTGTTTTTACCTTTGGAGAGGACTAAGAGTAGGTATCTCTTATTAAGCTGAATTTTGCTATCATGTAGTAATGATTTACAGTTTCTTCCCAGTCTAGGCCATTCCCTTACCACTTGAAATCAGCTATCCTGACAATTTGTCCCTCAAACACACCTTGACGTCTCTTTGCACCTGTGGTTCCTGCTCTGGGGACCATCCTGTACCCTCCCGTTCTCAGCCGGCTGAACTGCTATCTACTCTTCAGGTGTCAGCTCAAACGGTACCTGTTCTGTCAAACCTCCTCCAGCCTTTCTTCCCTATGCACTGAGATTCTTATCTTATCATATCTGGGTTACAGGACACTGGACATAATGCTCTGGCTATTCACTTATGCGTCTGTCTCCAAAAGTCTTCCCTGGGGGCTCAGGTGGTAAAGAATCAGCCTGAAACTCTTTGTGTTACAAAGAGTCCAACATAACTGAGCGGATAACACTTTCACTTTCCACTCTGTCTCCCCAGTCCTGTCACTACTTGATGGGAAGAGATGGGATTTTATTCTTTTCTGTGTTTCCAATGTTCAGCTTGATGCTTTTCTAGCCCACAGCAGGCATTAAGTGCATGAGATCTCCATTTTTAGTTTATTTAAACAGTATTTTCAATCAAATTACTTAGCTTTCCTGTAACTTTTCTCTTAGGAGTGGTGGTAACTGGAGAGATGTCCTATTTAGCTAGACATGTCCCCTGTGACTTGCTCTGTAACAAGTGACAGATTTAATTTTCCCAGATGACATTGATTCTGGCTAAATAAAATGCACTGACCTTAGATCCTACTCTGCAATGCTGGGGCAGCCTTGAGCTTTCTGATTCTTGATGATAGCGGGAGGTCAATTTTTCATTTCTTTTCATATCACCCATAATAAACAAGTGCTATTCACCAAGGCAGAAACTGGGTCCTTGAGGAATATGGTGGGGCCCCTGTCCACTGAGAGTAGGACCCCCCCATCCCAAGATTTTGACTCATGTCTTTCTGCATCGACCCAGAGAAGTGCCACTTAGGTGACGTTTCTCAGATCGGTGAATTCCAGAAGAGGGTGGCATTTGGCTGACTGTTCAGCAGCCCCCTCTTTTGTGCCCCAGAACAAATTTGAGGTTGGGGTTTCATCAGCTAACCGTAAGGGAAAGAGCGCTAGTTTTGAACCGAGAGAATGTGGGTTCTAGTTTGGACAAGCCACCTAAAAGTTTCTAGCAGTAGGCTCCTCAGCCTCAGATGCTGGCGTCCCTGCCCTGCTCTGCTCACAGGCTTATCATCAGGATCCAATGAAATGATCCAGCTCAATAGCTCAATGGCGCTTTCCAGGTGGCAGAGCTCTTGGACAATCTTCCATTCACTTCTTCCTCAGGCCACCTGCACTGGGAGTGGCACCCCGACCTCTCCCAGGAGCTGCACCCCAGGCCTGGGGGCAGAGCTGTGGATGCGGGGGCCGCTGGTGTGGAAGCATCGGCTGCCACCACTGGGCGCCAGTTTGTCTCAGACATGGTGCCAGCCTTTTATATGCACAACCTCCTTTTCATCACAAATACCAGGGAAGGCAGGTGGTTATTAAAAAAAAAAACAAACAACTGCTTTAGAAACCTGAGATGAGAGATGTTTAGAACCTGAAACTTGAGCAGGGCCACAAAGTGCTAAGTGGCAGGATGGTATTTATCTCTGATCTGCTGGATGCCAGAGTCTGTGTTCGCTCTACTTCCCCGTGCTGCTCCTCAGGGCCTAGAAAGCTCCTCTGCCTTCCTCGCCCAGGGCGCCTGCTCATCTCTTAGGACTTAGCTCCAACATCACCTCATCTGGAATACCCACCTCTCCTGGATTCTGGGGTCTCTGCTTGCCCCTCCTTCCTCTGTTGTGTCTCCACCAGACTCTCAGCACATTATACGTTCAGCACCTCCAGCACTTTAAGACCCTTTTCTGCTTGGCTGTCTGATTCCTCAAGGACATCTTGGACTCTTTAGGGGCAGGGCCAGGCTTCAAGTTCCTGGTGCTTAGCCCCGAGCTGGTACAGAGTCAGTGTTCCAGAAAGGCCTGCTAACTTTATGAATCAGTGAGTAAATGCCTATTGGCTTCTCTGGGATTATAGACAGGAAACACCCACTGCTAAGGATCGTAGGGTGATGGCTCTCAACACGGCTGCACATCGGATTCACCTGGAAAACTTTTCTGTTTTTTAAAAACCCTCACCCATCACATCTGAAGGGCCTGGGTATCTGTCCCTTGAAGATCACTTGGTTGCTCCTGAGGCCCAGCTGGCTTTAGAAACCATGCCTTTAGAGCAGAGCTTTTCAAACTTTGACGTGCTCATGAATCATGTTAAAATGAAGATTTCAGCTTCGCAGTTCTAGGTGTGGTCCGAGAGTCTGTGCTTCTAACGAGTTCTCAGAGGATGCCGATGTTGCTTATCTGTACTCGGAGGAGTGAGGCCTTCCTTAGAATACTTTGCAAACCATAGATATGAGAGATGGGACATGGCCTACTGCTGAGACCCCAGGTCTGGTGCTGTGGACAGGGACCCTGTCTGATCCAGTTCTGATCCGCAGTATCCTGGGCAAGGCTGGGCACAGAGCGGGCTCATAGTTCCACTGCCAGAGTTTGCACAGGAGTTCCTGAGGACCTGCATTCTTTCCCACTTCCTTAAACACAACCCCAGTGCCTCTGGAAACTATGCAAAATCTTAGGGGCTATAAGGTATTAATCCTGAAGTAAATGAGCTGCAGTGGGCCTCACTCTGACCTCTATCTGGACAATGTGGGGAATTTCCTAGTAGGAGCTGTGAGCCCAGGAGTCTCCTGGCACCAAAGGCAACCTGTCCCCTGTTCTGAGTGGGGATTTTCCCTCTCCTTCAGAATAAGACCTGCTTTGTGCAAAGGGGTGTCCTTTGACTACATCAGGTAGCAGCCTTGGCAGACCTTGATCCTCTGGTTCTTGGAACAAGTATAAAGAGCTTGGGCACTGGAACCACACAGACAGGGGTTCAAATACCAGCCCCGTCACCCACGTGATAGGTGACCTTGGGCAAATTATTACTTTGAGCCTCAATTATTTGTCATCTGAGAAATAGGGATAATCATAGCTACTTCCAAGGGCTACTTTGAGGACAAAATCGTATGAAGGTTGTAAACCTTTGAGGATAGTGCTTGCTCCATTAAAAAATAAAAATGCCCAATTAATGGCAGCTGGTCACCTTGAGAAACCTCCAGAACACTTATGTTACTGCACAATGAAAAATACCAGTACCAATACTTAATACTGTCCATCTAACCTATTTTCTGAGGCAACTAAGGGATCTCTTCGAGTTAACATGTGTAGCTGGGTTTGACAGAGATTTGAGTTCAGATGTACTTCTGAACAACAGACTTCAAACATTCCTCCATGACCCTAGAGGAGAGATCTTGGAGGAGGTGAGGACCCTTAATCCTTCAAGGAAGGCAGGGAGGACAATGCCCAAGGGACCGGGGGTCTCTTTGCTGAGCATGCCCAGCGAGGTGGGCTGAATTAAGGTTGTAAAGGCAAAAGAGAGAGAGACACACACAAACCCACATAGGCTGAGGCCTAGCCTGAGCCTCTAGTTCCTCGGAACAGCTGGAACAGAAAATGCTAACGGACTAAGAGGATGGAATTTAAGAATTTCTTTATTCCATTTCTGGCATTTACTGATGGGAACACTAAAGCTCTGAGAGAGGGAGGGATTTGCCACTATCCAGGTGCCAGTTAAAATCAGAGCTGGAGCCCAGCTGACTGTCCTTAGGAAACTGGAAGGCAGGAAGAAATTCCATTTTTCCCTCCTACTTTGGTTTACTTTCAAAATAGGTTTTAGCACCTGAGAAAACAATGAATTGAGAGAGGGCAGGGAGCCAGCTCTGAAATCATACCATGGGTACATCAAAAGATCACTAAGCTGCACAAACAAGAGGTACCAAAATCATGACTCTCAATTTATAGATGGTGCCACTGGAAACCAGAAAAGCTGTGTGACCAGCCCAAGGCCACATGAATATGCAGCAAAGCTGGACGAGCACCCTGGCTTCTGACTCTTGCCAGCTAGGTCCCCCCGTCTCCTAGCTGTGGCCCAGGCAGTCACCACCACTGACTGGAGGTTTTAATGGGAAGGGCTAGGTTTCCATCCAAGATCTTCATATGAAATGTACTGTGTTTGCTAAGAAACTGAACTTGAGGGTACATATAGTTCATAGTTCAGTAACATCCGTACTAAGTTCTTTGGATATCTCTATTCTGTTTCAGTGTCAGGAAAAATACTGTTCCTCTGAGAAGGGGGGCATATTTTCCCATTTCTGGTAACGTAAACCCTGAAAACAATTATGCTTCTCTGTTTATTCTGACTGCTAGGAAGCTCAGAGTCCTATCTGATGTGTAATCACATATATGTGTTTTCTCTTTTTTTCTTTTGTTCCCAAATTCTATTTAATTTACTTTAATACATGTGTCTTTGGTTGTAAGAAGACTGAATTCCTTTTCAGGATAGACAGCGAGATAATCATCATCATCTAATTGTTATGATGACGATAATACTAGTAACAATAATGATAATAAAAATAATAACTCATTAGAGTACCTGGCACAATGCTAGATACTTTATAAATATCCTCTGTATCCCATATAACAATCTCCAAGGGAGATTTTATTATCTTCAAATTAGAAACTAATGCTCAGATAGATTTAAACAGTTTTCCAAGGTCACACAACTGAGAGCTTCAGTTTCCTCATCTGTAAATTGGATGTATCATGAAAAACTACTTCAAAGGCGGTCTGAGGGTGCATTGCTATAATCTATGTAAAATGCTTAACCTGCTTTCTACTACATATTAAGTGCCCTCTACATATTACTATTATTAACTTAAAAGGATATATATGATTGCCATGTTATTACTATAATTATACAGACATGGACATAATCACTGTTGGATTGGGATCTGTCTGACTCTCTACTGTCCTTATCTTAAGCAAGTACCCACCCCCGGGCCAGTCTGATCTGCACCCACCGGGTAACTGAGAGCCACGTGGGTGGAAGTGCAAGCCACCCCCATGTGCCATGGCTGCTGCCAGGCCACCCGGACGCGTGGGAGGCGGGGGGACTCTGAGTGACCGTCACCTCGGAGTCGGACGAGTGCCCCAGCCCGGGGATGTCAGTGTGTCTGACGAGGACCACTGCTGCTTGCTGAAGGGACACTGGGGGCCTACATAACAGATGTGCCCTGTGACAAAGCTCCCGTTCGGGGGCTTCTCCCTGTGGGCGGCGTGTATGGCCTGAACATCCTCCGCCATCTGGCCTTGCTGGCAGACCAGCCTCCAAACCCGAGGCACCTGGAATGCCCAGAGACGGACGAATCTGAAGCCTGTCTTCTGCCGGGATCTCTGCCTGATTGAGTCCTTCTCACGGCGTTCCCACTGTGATCCTCCAAGTCACTCAGCGCAGTGGGGATAATCTCCTCCTTCATTCCCAGGATAATCAGACTAGGGTGTGCAAATTACTCTGCCAAGGTTAAAATTTACCCCTATTACTCAGCCTGTCATGTCCACAAACTACCAAAATAAATGCTGTGCCGTGCCAGAGACGAAAGGAGCTCAGGCTCTCCCTACCCGCCTTCACCATTATTAATGACTTTCTTTCACTGTAGCCGGTGTACCCCCAATCAGATCCAATCACAGAGGAGTCATTTGCCACGGAGCGATCTGAAATTGACACGTGCAGCTTACCATACAGCATGCAACAAGGCAGGGAGAGACAGGAAATTCTCCACTGGTTGGCTTACCTATGTCTGAAATCTTTATTTCTGACAGAAGACAGGAGAGCAGGGAATAGAAGAAAGAATGAAGTGTTAGCAACAGGGTTAGAAGCATTATTAGCAGCCTGAAAACTTGACAGCAATGGTTCTGTACTATACTGTAATAAATAAAGACTTCGCAGCTCTGACACTGATATATTTCATATTGGATATTACTTGTCAGTGAGCTCACTTATAAGCAGCTACATATCCTGGAAGTGGCATGGTTTCACCTGCACCAACACTGCTGACTCCAGCAGAAGAGGAGGCGGTTGACCTGGGTGGCTGCTTGCACCAGGGCTAAGCCAGAGGCAGGCACGGTCGACTCCCCCCTGCCCGGAGATGCGCACTCGGAGATGCGCTCACTGCTGCGTCTGTTTCTGTGCACTGTGCCCTCCTCAGAGTGGCCCAGACCTGTGTGGCCCACCACGATCGTCCTCCTGATAGAACAGAGAACTGGAGCTGCATTCTACTTACGGGGGAAAAGGTGACACAGAGAAACAGTCCTGGGAAAGAGGACGGGAAGGAAATATCCTGGGATGATAACCTATCAATAAATCATTTTTCCCCCAATGTAATTTCCTCCTCCCTTCCTTACATTCTATCTTCCATGATCTCTCTACAACCATGGTAGGGAGACGGGGAAAGTGGGGTCTCTAATTTAAAAGATGTGAAAATGGAAGTCCAGAGAGGGGAAGGGGTCCAGTTTTAGTTCCTCTGCCAAGATGGGCTGACCCCTAGCCTATGGCTCTCTCTCCATTAAGGCACAGGAAAGAGAAAGACAAGATGAGCAGTTAGTGGACTCAAGCAAATACACTCAAGGGTCCCTATTTCCCTGGCAGGTATCTATGCTGGTCAAACTCATAAAAGAGGGGAAACAAAATGGGCAGAGATTCTCCTGTCAATGGCCTGGTTCTCATTCCGCCTGATGTCTGATTTCCTATGAGTCCACAGAATGTCAGCTTCTGCTTTTTTTTTCATGGCCGAAGACCCACCCCCTCTTCCTTTGTCCCGCTATGGGTCGGGTGAGTGAACACAATGCTCTCATCTGCAGGGCGGTGACGGCTGTGGCCAGCTGGCCGGCCTTCCCCTCCTCTCCCGTGTGCCCTGCAGAGAGGGGTTCTCAGCGGGCACTCACCTCCGGGATAAGTAAACATGGCGCTCAGCCAAGGTGGCCCCCACTGGGCCCCGTGCTGATGCTTTGGCGAGGGAGAGCTGTGTGGTGGCCTTCTGAGTTTGGGTCTGCCAAGCTGGACCCTGGGCAGGTTCCTTAAATTCCCTGAGTCTCCTTTATCTTATTTGTCAAGGGCAACAGTAATAATTAATAGTAAATAATAGCAGATAATAATAGCAGAGAGGTCTTATTAACACCAGGCAAATAGAAGAGGCCTTGCAAGAGAGTTTCCTTTTCCTCTGGTTACTTCCCAGCTCAAGGGCCCATCCTGCTCACATGGACTCCAGCCCCGGAGATGGGCAGAGTCCACTCTCTAAAACAGTCATGAGAAACCTGGTACAGTTTCTCCTGAAAGGGAGGCCGGGGCTCCCCCATCTCTAACCAACCACAGCTCCGGTTTGGTGCCAGGAAGCAGGAAACAGATTGAAGGGCTTCCAAGGAGTCTAACTCAGTGGCTGGCCGCCTCCTCCATCATCTGGACAGCAAGGGTCTTTCCCTGTGCCCAGGGTGGTTTGTCTGCATCTCCGTGCCCCGTGAAGAGCAGCGTTGGCTGCCTCAGAGCCTCCAGCTCACAGGTCAGCCTCTGGGAAGTGACCAAGGAGGCTCTGTTCTGCCCCCTTCTCGGGCCAGTGGGTCCTGCCAGGTGGGCCCGTAGGGTGGCAAAGGGACATGCTAGGCACATGGGGGAGGCCTCACCGAACATACCTCAGCTCCAGGATGTTGGTGACATTCCCGGAGGGGAAGATCCTTCGGATGTAGTTGAAATCTCCCACATAGAGGCTGCCGTCGGCGCCGCACGTGAGGGCCACAGGGGCCAGGAGCTTGTTGCCGTCGGCGAGGCCGTTGCAGCTGGGACAGGAAATGCTCCTGCGGCGCCCATTGCCCATGATGCTCCCGATGACAGGCGGCTGCTGAGACACAAACTGGTTCTCCCCATTTCCCTTGTGCAGGATGCCTGGGATGAGGGCAGAAGAGGGGAGTCAGTGATGGGGCTCAGGGTGGCTCTCCCTGTGGCTGCAGAGTTGCCCTGGTTTTGCAAGGGATGCCAGATCCCTGCCTACTGCTTCCAGACCCAGTTCCCAAGGCTGTGTCACCCCAGAAGGAAACCCAGGCCATCCTGGACAGGACACGCTACTCTGCTGATAGAATTCCCACAACAAGGCTGTAAGACGGGTGCTGTTACCCTCCCGGTATTGACAGGGGACCCCTGACATCACGTATTGATGTATGACATCACACAGATGACAGGAGAAGCACCTCTGAGTCCCAGCTCTGAACCATTCAGCTTACTGCCTCTCAAATAAACTATACACACTGCATGGGCCAAGTTTGTGTCTCCATCACAGCACAGAATTGTTTTTCTAAAGTGTGCAATAGCTTTCTGTCTTAAAAAACCCGAAGTTACATACCTTATTTTAAAAAATAGTTTATTACTAAAAAGGTAAGCATCATTGTATGCTTCAGCAAGTAGCGATTTTTGTAGGTGGAGGATCTTGCCTCGGTGTTAATGGCACAGCACAGAATTCTTTATTGCACTTATCTGTCCTCTCTTTACCATTTCAGGTGTGGAGACAATGTCTTTCCCCCTCTGTATCTCAGTGCCTAGCACAGAACCTGACATAGAGGAGATACCGAGAGATGTTCATAGAAATGCATGAAGGAGACTCAGTCTAAACTAGCCCTCCTGGACTTCATTCACCTCCAGACTTCTGTTTGCAGTTATTTTGGCTTTTCTGACACTTATGACCAAACCGAGTCCTAACTACTACTCACAGGTCAGTTTCTGGACGCCTTGTTCTATCCTATGGAATCTATTTATCTGTTCCTGTGAACAGCATTACACAGTTTTAGGTATTATGGCTTTCCTAAGATAGCTTAACATCTGGCAAGTGCCTCCTTTTGGTTCTTATTTTAAAGAGTGCCACAGCTATTTATAAATATTTTATGACAGACTTCAGAATTAGTTTGTCAGTCCCTGCCCCCCAAACGCAGCGGCTTTGATGGGCATTCTTGCATCTACAGATTAGGTAGGAGAGATCTGACATCATCACCATATCTGCTTGTCCAATCTTGAAACACAGTCCCAGGGAGCTATGTAACAAACAGATCTGGGATTTCCCTGGTGGACCAGCAGTTAAGTGTCCGTTTGCCAGTGCAGGGGGACACAGGGTTCAATCCTTGGTCTGGGAGGACCCCACATGCTGCGAGGCAACTACGTCCATGTTCCAAAACGACTGAGCCCGTGAGCCGAGAGCCTGCACTCTGCAACAAAAGAAGCCCCTGTAGCGAGAAGCCTGCGCGTGGCAGCCAAGAGTAGCCCCAGCTCATCACAACTAGAGACAGCCTGCAGGCTGCAACCCAGGCCTACTGCAACCAAAGAGAAAGAAAGAAAGAAGTGACCTTTAAAATACAGATCTGACAGTGGCACTCCATGCCGCAAACCCTTCGGAGGCTTGAGGTTTGCCTCTGGGTGGAGTCGAAAGTCCTAATCTTCCTACCTGGGACTCCAGCTGCTCAGGCCCCCCACTCCGGCTTTTGCTAGTCCCTTCATTTCACCCTGTGCTCAAAGCACAGTGATCCTTTCTCTCCAATCACTCCTCTTCCAGGCTTCAGGGCTTTGGCATGGACTGTGCTCTCTGCCCAGAATGTTCTTCCTGCTTGATACACACGGCTAATGCTGTAGACCCCTGGAGACTCAGTTTGGACAACCCGCTGAACCAAGAAGCTGAGTCAGGGGCTTCTCTTCTGCGCCCCCAGTGTTCCCAGCTTCCCTCTGTGATGGCACCATCCACGGCATGCTGTGAAAACTGCCTGAGAAGTGTTTGTCTTGCCCAGAGTGTAAGCTCTTGAAGCTCTTGTCTTCTGTATCCCTGGTGCCCAGCAGTGACGAGTACAGAGCAGGTTGCCAAGGAGTATTCGTACTAACCCCTCTGACCAGCGTATCACACACGAGCCTATGGAATTTGAAGTGTGTGTCTCTATGTGTTTTTGCCTCACAGGGAACAAAGCACATGAAACAAGACTCACACCATGCCCTGGCTCCTGGAATTCTACTGATCTACTCACCGCTTTGGATGTTGAGGGCATGGTGCTTGTCCAGGCTCCATCCTCCCAGCTTGGAAGCATCGATTTCATAGCCCTGCAGCATTGCTGTTCTTTTCTCCCACAGGATCAGATCTGGGCAGGATTCATACTCATAACCCACAGAAACTGTAGGAAAAAAAAAAAGGCACAAAATGCACATGTGAGCCAAGCCTCTTCTTTGGCTTTAGATCTGCATGCAAGGCCCCTGCTTGTCTTGAAAGAAGGATCAGATTCCTAAGTGGCAACAAGATCTATATGCAACACTAACCCAGGGAGGCTGAGCCTAAACATCCTTTTTTGGGGTGTGATGGTACACCATTGTGAAGAGAAAGTGTTAGCCTCTCAGCCGCATGGGACTCTTCGTGACCCCATGGAGTCTAGCCTGCCGGGGTCCTCTGTCCGAGGAACTCTCCAGACAAGAATATTGGAGTGGGTGGCCATTCCCTTGTCCAGGGGATCTTCCCAGCCCAGGGAACGAACCCATGTCTCCTGCATTGCAGGCAGACTCTATCATCCAAGCCATAGGGTACATCATTAGGAAATGTTAGACAAATGTTCTAAATACTTTAAGGACCCACGTCAACCGGTTCCAGGGAAATGGCCTTTAGTATGGAAAGTACTTTAGGTACTAGTCTTCATGCAGTGTTATTCATAATAGTGGAAAGTTGGACGTAATCTAAAGGTTGAAAGGGGATGAGAGGTTGAGCAAACCAAGAGCATCCACTCGAGGAATATCAGCCACTGGAAATTGTGGTTATGAAGATCATGGGTGGCAGGGAAAGTGCCTAAGGGGTAATGCTGAGTTAAAGGACTGGTTATATATGGTACTAAATCAATGTTAAAAAAAACTATACATGAAAAAAGAAAATAAATTTTAATGTTAAGAAGTAGTTTTATTTGCTTATAGGACTATGGATAACTTTATTTCTATGTTTTTGGCCCATTTATCACATTTTAATTGATGAACATGGAAATACTTGAACAAAGAAAAAAAAATCCAAAATCACTGATAATGAATATGTGGAAAAGGAGCTCCTTTAGGGTATTCTGAAAACTGGAAGTTGCGTTGAGGTCTCAAAACTTGAAAATCTCCAGTTTCACTTCTGTTTCATGGATCCAGGCCTCCTTAGTGGATCACTGGGGGGCAGGCTAACCATGGGGGACTCCCCAAGGCTGGGTTTGTGAAAAGCCGGGTGATCGCCCTATGGAAAGGGACTGGCAGAGACAGGAATGCTGTTTCTTCCAAGTTTCTTTCTGGGCAGACACTGCTTTCCAGGGGGCAAAGCCCTGCCACGTGCTCAAGACAGGAATTAACACTTGGGCAGCTCTTTAGAGCTTCCTTTAGGTGCCAGGAGAGACTGCTGGCTCTCCGTGGGAGGATGGAATGTGCTGGAATGTGCTCCTGTGGTCTCTTCCCCATGACCTTGAGGCCTGCAAGGAGCCACTCTCTGTATTTTCGTGGTCCCCAGTCATCTCAGGAAAGCAAGCCTCAGCCCCATTGTCTGTGCAGAGAGGCCTTGATAGGCTGAAGAGCACTGAGCGCTCTCACATCAACTCTAAGAGGTGGCGAGGCTTCATTGCTTCTGAAGAGACCACAGAAGCAGCTTGGTTTCCAGAAGGGACAGTGAACAGTGAGGGATGGCATCTTGACTCCCAGCGTGCCCAGTGCAGGGGAGGTGGAACGCACAACTGCAGGGGAGCTCTGGGGAAAATCCGGCCCAGCTCCTTCCCTGTGCGGCCCTGGGAAGTCCCCTCACCTCCCTGGGCCTCAGCTTCTTCGTGCAGAATACTTTCTGGCTCACAGGGCAGTTGTGAGGATTAACTGAGATATCAGTGTACAGAGAGGTCCCCCTGGAGCAGATGCCCAACAGACCCTCTTCTTGCCTGCCTGCCTTGCTTCCTTCTCCCTTCCTCTCCTTTCTTTTTACGTAACTTCTTTCCTGCCTCCTCACTCTGCCTTTGCTGAATCTAGAAAGGGAATGAAACTGGAGCAAGGATCAAACAAGGCCAGAAGACCAAGAGCCCTGTTCCCCCAAACCTTCCTGTCTCCTGAGGCTGGTGCCGGGCCCTGCGGTGGGGAGGCTTACCGAAGGCTTCTGAGAGCCCGAACACCTTCTGGTTGTAGACGTCCGTCTTGTCCCAGATGAAGTAATAGGACAGGTCTGGGGCGGCGGCAAACCACTTCCTGAAGAGGCGGCCCTCAACCGCCACCATGAGGTGGACCTTCATGAGGTTGAAGGGGATGGTGGGGTGGGTGAGGCTGATCCTCAGGACGGATTTGTAGCCGGGGGTCCGGCTGCTCAGGTAGCTCAGCCTCATCTTGCAGCCGGAGATGGCGATTTCCTCCTGCAAAGCCTGAAGAGACAGATCACAGTGGGTGACGGTCACGGAATCACTGGCAGAGGGGAGGCGGCCACAGCCCCACGGGCTCTGGGTGTTGGAGGGGCAGAGGAGGAAGAGGGGGAAGGGGAAGGAGGAGGAAGCAGACTGCAGAGAGGAGCGGGAGGAGGAGGGAGGAGGGAGTGGGGAGGAAGACAGGAGCCAGAGGCCTGGTATCCGGGGCGCACTCTCATCCCTGCCTCGTTGAGCCTCTGGCTCTTCCTCCTTTCAACAGGGACGACGATGTTCAACTCACTGCATTAGTGGGAGGATAAGATAACGCATGTAAAAAATACTTAACGTCACCTCTCATTCACCTGCTGTGCCATCCCAGAAGACCCACGGAACCTTGGTGTTGCAGTTTCATCACTGGGTTAGTTTGCGGGCCAGGGAAGGTCACGTATATAAATGGCCCAGCACGTAGCAATTACCCAGTAAATGTTTCTAAGAGGGATGATGGTCCTATGGATGTTGTGGCTACTGCTGCTGCTGCTGCTGGAAGCAGGGGGCATTGTGAAGACAGACCTTGCCCTGTGATCAATATGGAGAGCTGTCTCAACTAGAAGAACTGCTGCTCTCTCAAAACCTTCCTAAGGTAAGATCTGTTACAAGTGACTTTCCTCTTCAGGAGGGTAAAGAGAGGTGACGAGATGTTGATGGAGCCATTAGGCGGGGCTGGCAGTACAGGCTGCCAGGGACCGAGAGTGAATGGCCCCAGCTCACCAGCAGAAAGAGGGCAGACGGGCTGCTCGGAGCCTGCGAGCTCCAAGGCTGTGGGGAGGAGCAGCCTGGTGGGGAAGGCAGTGCTCCACTTGCTAGTGCCAAGAGCTCGGCTCCAAGACAGGACACGGAAATGAAAGGCCAAGATGCCGAGCACGTGGCTGAAGGGGAGAACTTTTATCGGCTCGATGCTCTGGGCTCTGTTTCAAGAAGGGGACGTCAAATCAATTGAGGCTAACGTATCCATTAAAAGGACAGTGATTATTTTACTCTTGTGTTCATAGGGGAACTGGGCCTTCACAAAGAAAGGCCTTTTCCTTTCTGTCCATGTCACAGACGGGAATGAATTCTCACTGGTGCTCCATTCTCCTGAACACATGATGTTTCCAGGATGGGGGCCTGTATGACCGCAATCTTCCCCAGCTTCAGCTCACAAGTTCTAGCCAAGCAGGGCTCGAGTGCCATCCTGATGTGCTCATACATATTTATTAATACCTTCCTTTACATACCCTTTAAAATGCACATCTCCCTGTACTTGCAAAGGCTAGCCAATGACAGCACTGGGGAAACCCAGATATCATGTATTTCATGATATCTGATACTAAGCAAGGTTTATGACCCAGCCAGGCTTGTAGACATTCAGCCGAGGGAGCACTGTAAAGAGGAGGGGGACCCTTCACCTCATTTGTCCCGAAGTCCCTGCTCCTGGGAAGCTGTCTTGCTGGAGCCAAACCAGGGCTGAGTAACAAACCACCCCTCTCCAGCAAGCTCCATCTCCACCGACAACCATCTCCTAAGAAAGGTCAGCCTGGTGGTGGAGACAGGAGACAGGCGCTGAATCTCTGAAAAGGAGTGAAGTTTCAACCTGAGGGTGCAAGGAGAATTCCCAAATGGCTTCATTTCCTTCCTCTGGGCTGCGTCTGAAGCCACAGCAGAGTGCCTGCTCAGCCAGGGAAGAAATACACACACGAACACGTTTAAACGCCACGCTGCCCTGACACTGGAGATCATTAAGCTGCTGGTCGTCAGAGCTCTCGTTAGGCTGGTGGGACGGCTGGGGCTTCTCCTCCAGCTTCCTCACTGTCATCCCTTGTCCTTCCCAGCCTTCCATTCTGCCATGAGAAATGGAGCCCGGATGGCAAAAGAAATTCAACTCCACACAGCTATGCGAGGCAAAGAATCTATCTTGATTTCTATCAGATTAAAATGCATTTTTCCAAATTACTTCTTTTTAATGATAATGGAGTAAAGCACTTACATGCATGGATTTGAGCCACAGCACTCATTAACTGGCCTGAAGGCAGAGCATGTAAAATAATCTTCATAATAATACTGGTTAAAATCTGTCGAGCACTTAGTAGGTGCCAGATACTGTGTGAGGCATCTCATACACGTTTTCTCATTTAATCTTCAGTGTGATGCGAACATTTGAGACCTCCTGTCTCACTCCTCTTGGTGGAAATTATCATTGCTATTTTTAACAGAAATAATGAGGGAGGGGAGACACTGGAAGTTGGGGAAAGGGGACGTAGAAGTAAAGTGGATGGCAGAGTGGAGAGGGAGTGGGGATTTATTATATGTTGCGGGATGCCAGGCACTTTAAAGGGCTCACGTGTATTAAATGTGTAAGGGGGTGGTCGTCATAGCCCAACACCACCCCACCGTGGGGTCTTGGCCATCGAGTTCCAGGTGGTGGGCTGATGGCTCTCTCTGTCCCCTGTCTCTGAGATCCTTCCCCACCCCTAAATGAAATAAAAGCATGGAGAAACGCAGCTCCGAAACCCGGGTGTACCTGGATTTCCGGGACAATGGGGCCCTTCTCTGCACAGGAGCTGGCGAAGGACGTCAGCGGGGAAGGAGACACGACAGGGTTGGGGCGGGCGAAGCTGCTCAGGTCACAGCTGGGGATCTCATTCTCCTCGTGCCGCATGAGGATGGTTTCCATGACGAAGAAACGATCCCAAGGCAGCCAGAGGGTGTGCTCCTGTGCGATGAAGGGGGCCCGCTCGAACCGCAGGATGACGGAGACGCCGCCGTTGGTGACCAGGTCAAAGCTGTTTGGGAGGGAAGGGTGTGAACGAGAGGAGCAGCAGCCAGACGAGGAGAGAGGCAGAGAAAGGAGGAAAGTTACACCAAAGGGCCTCAGCGCTTGCTGAGGGAGACCCTGACACCTCAAAGAGCCGACTGCAGTCACGCACAGCGACCCAGATCCCGGAAGGCATTGTCCTGAAAGTGATTCACCACACAGAATTTGCCAAGACCAAATAATAACCTGCTCTGGAGACCCATTTTCCAGGACGCAAGACCGCTGACGAGCCTCTGCTGTGGTGCTTCTGGTACTTAGGGCCTCTCAGAGCTGAAGTTCAGTGAAAATTCATCAGATAGAGCAGAGCAAACCCTGCCCGGCGTTAGGAACCCTAGGCTTAGTCCTGGCTCTGCCGTGGGCTACTGTGTGATCTTGGGTAAGTCATTTAGCCTCTCTGATTCTCAACTGTCTCATCTGTAAGAGGCAAAGGTCCCAATAAATTCTTCTTAAGTCATTAAGATTCTGTGACTCCTCTGTAATTTTAGGGCTTCCCTGGAGGCTCAGTGGTAAAGAAGCCGCCTGCCAGTGCAGGAGACCCAGGTTCGATCCCTGGGTCAGGAAGGCCCCTTGGAGGAGATAAGGGCAACTCACCCCAGTGTTCTTGCCGGGAAATCCCATGGATGGAGGAGCCTGGCAGGCTACAGGTCCATGGGGTTGCAAAAAGAGCTGGACATGACTGAGCAACTAAACAACAATAATGACAATAGTAATTTTAACTCTGATTATGATACTCGACGGGGAAGGCAATGGCACCCCACCCCAGTACTCTTGCCTGGAAAATCCAATGGACGGAGTAGCCTGGTGGGCTGCAGTCCATGGGGTCGCTAACAGTCGGACAGACTGAGCGACTTCACTTTCACTTTTCTCTTTCATGCACTGGAGAAGGAAATNCGGGGAAGGCAATGGCACCCCACCCCAGTACTCTTGCCTGGAAAATCCAATGGACGGAGTAGCCTGGTGGGCTGCAGTCCATGGGGTCGCTAACAGTCGGACAGACTGAGCGACTTCACTTTCACTTTTCTCTTTCATGCACTGGAGAAGGAAATGGCAACCCACTCCAGTATTCTTGCCTGGAGAATCCCAGGGATGGAGGAGCCTGGTGGGCTGCCGTCTATGGGGTCACACAGAGTCGGACACGACTGAAGTGACTTAGCAGCAGCAGCAGCATGATACTCGACCAGGCTTCTGGAGTTACAAACAGTGAAGTAAGTTCAGAGAAGGGTGCGGTTAGAATCACCGTAGCTTAAGTGAAAGGGGAAGCAGAAGATGGGGTCCCAAACTCTGGGATGAGATGAGATCTCTGTGGCAGTGTCACTGAGAGGTGGTCACTCAGCCCTTGTTCATCGCCCCTTAGGGATGGCCGGGCACTTGGCAGCTCTGTTTTTAGCTCAAGCGCCTTAATTCCCATCACCTGCAGACAAACCTGGCAGGGTACTCACCCGTTCAAGCCTTGGCATGAAGATTTCTTTTTTTTTTAGATCCCAGGAAACCGAGTTCCCACATGTTTCTGACACTGCCTCATACAGTGTCTGAGCTGGGGGCTCTGCAGCTTTGTGGCCAGAAACCAGGCGAGCTCACGTTATAGAAGATGGCAAAGGAGGCCCAGCAGCAAGCCCAGATACGTCCCTAGTTCTGCAGGCAGTGTCTGCTTTGTCAAGTAGAGTGTGTGGCTGCTTCTTAAGATCTCACATTCAGTGTGCAACAAGATTAATTCAGACCCACCCCCATCAAAACAGAAAGTTCAAAATCAAGTAACAGCTGACTCACTGGAAGCGAACTTCACGGCCATCTGACCTAGTCCTCTCTCTGAATCTGATGCTGTACTTCCTTCTACAGAATCACCTCCAAGGAGCCAAACTTCCAGTGATGAGATGCTCTGCCCCCAGGAGGACTGTCTCATCTCTGGTTAGTTCTGGCTGTTAGTAGACTTTTGGGGGGTGGGGGTGGGGTGGAGTGAGCCTGGCTCCCTCTCCTTACAGTGCCTTAGCCATTAGGCCTTGTTCTTCCTGCTGGGGTGACTTCAAACTAGTCTGCTTCTGCCTTGGACAGTCCTCTAGAACTTGGAAACACTGATCCTGTCCACCTGCCACCTCCCGGCTCTGATGTCTCTTTGGACAGAGCCTGTCAGCTCTTACTCTCAGGATGCATTTCCAAGGCCTGTCCTCATCTTGCTCTTTTGGATGGAGGGCTTCTGTTAACTCCTGGCCCACTCAGGATTCCAGTCCCCTCCCCGGGGCCCCTCTGCACCAAGTACACTCCTCCTAAGAGCCCACATCCTGGGCACTGGCATTCCACATTCACTCTCAGACCCAGGGACACCGATTTCGCTCAGTCTCTCCACACCTAACCCAGTGTTTCATGGTTATATGAATCGTTTGTAGGATGAATGCATGAGTGACACTGTCAACTTCTTCTGAATTGACTGTACACTGAACACCCTAAGTTCTTCCCTCCTTTGGCTATTACTCTAAGTCAATCCAATGTTTACCTGTGTAGCTGGTTTCTGGGACCCTACCCCAGGACCTCGTTTTCATCCCAGATAAACACACCTGGCAGGATTAGCCTCATTACTCCACTTTGCTCTTCCCTCTTCTAGAAGCTGCAGGGGTTTTTGCACTGATCTTGCTCCTGGTAGATGGTGCCCTCGGATTTGGGTTCCCAAGCTCCAAAGCCTGACTCTTCCATGTTATTCTAAACCTTTTTATCTGTTTTGCCTGCTCTTCACTGAGCCCCTTCTGGGTTCATGTAACCTCTGTGTAGAGGAAGTTGGGTACCACCATCCTTTGATACTTGATGATAGAGAAAAACAAGGGAAGGTGTTTATTTTCAGCTAAGAGTTTAGGTGTTGACTTTGTTTGGGGAAAACACCCAGGGAACAAGTTTTCTGTCATAGAAATGACAGCATTTGTACTTTGACAGGACATTTTTTTACACCAAAAGCATTTTGCTTTGGGGTACAGTCGATCAACACTGTTGTGGACAGGACATATTTTTTTTACACCAAAAGCATCTTGTTTTGGGGTTCAGTCAATCAACACTGTTGTGGACATTTTTTTTTACACCAAAAGCATCTTGTTTTGGGGTACAGTCGATCAACACTGTTGTGGACAGGACATTTTTTTTAATACCAAAAGCATTTTGTTTTGGGGTACAGTCGATCAACACTGTTGTGGACAGGAAATTTTTTTTTTTACACCAAAAGCATTTTGTTTTGGGGTACAGTCAATCAACACTGTTGTGGCAGTGGCAGGTGAACAGCATGACGGAACATTTTTAACTGTCAAGCAGGACTGTGGCCTGATTTACACGCTCTCTTCACATGAGGATAAATGTGGAGAGGGAATGAAGACAAAATGAAAAGACGCTTTCTCAAGGCCATGAGCCAGCTGNACTGTTGTGGCAGTGGCAGGTGAACAGCATGACGGAACATTTTTAACTGTCAAGCAGGACTGTGGCCTGATTTACACGCTCTCTTCACATGAGGATAAATGTGGAGAGGGAATGAAGACAAAATGAAAAGACGCTTTCTCAAGGCCATGAGCCAGCTGGGGGTGGCTGCTGCCAAGAGCCAGGCCCGCTCATCTGAAGGGAAACCTCGCTGCGGACACGGCTGTGATTCTGACCTCAAAGGGAAGGCCTGCTTCTCGTATGAAGCCAAACTTAGAGACGGCTGGCCAGAGCACTGCTACTTAGCCCCCAAGTGACTGACGTCACCTGTCTGCGCCTCAGTCTCCCCGGGTGAGATGAAGTTGGTGATCACTGTTACTTGGCAGAGTTATTAATTAGGTAGATGAGATAATGGATGAGGAAAGTGCTTGGCTCCATTCCCTGGGCTTTGTGCTTCAGTGACTCTGAGCTGCTTCTCTTGTCTGCTAATTCCTCTAAATTTTTCTTCATGACTTCTATTTTCCATCTTTCTAATGATCTGTTTGGCTAGCTTCCCTGCTACTGTCTTGTTTGTGAAATCTTACGACTTGAGGTCTGGCATTTCAGCATGGTGTGTGTGTGTGTGTGTGTACGTAAGTGTGAGGGTGTGTGTGTATAAGTGCAAGGGTGTGTGTGTATAAGTGCAAGGGTGTGTGTGTGTGTGTGAGGGTGTGTGCGTGTAAGTGTGTGTGTGTGAGGGTGTGTATATATAAGTGTGAGGGTGTGTGTATGTATAAGTGTGAGGGTGTATGTGTGTAAGTGTGAGGGGGATGGGCACCTGGGTAAAGGCAAAGTGCCTGCAGCACAAGGGAGGAATACAAAGATGAACTGGAACTGGGCCCTGGACTTGCATATACTATTATCTCCAGGCTGTGTCTCTAGCCTTTCAGTTTCTCCTGGTGTGAGAGGTAACAGAGGGGGTGAGTCAAGAAAACACAGGAGGGAAACTGGCAAGATGCTCCCCATTCACATGTAACAAGCAAGGCTCTTCAGACAAGTAACGCTTAGAGAATCACAACGGCTTTCCCATGCGTTACGTAGTGTCTGAGATGGGAAGAAAATGTAAGCCCCATAAATGCACTGGTAAGAACTGTTCTGAAACTCAAACTCTAGGTTATGGCAGAGTCTGGCCACTCTGGTGTGAATTAGCTGGCTAGTGCAGGAAATACGACTGACACTTACCACCCAGGACGACCATGCTCTCATGCAGAGGCTGCAGGGACAGCGCAGCAGGAGGAATCAGACCTGGAGGTGCTAAGTGGGCACTGCCCACGGCCCACCAAACTTGGTGGTCTCTGCTGTGTCTTACGGACCCATCCTAAGCAAGCACAGTGAGCTGAGGATGGACGACTTGCTGTCTCCTAAGAACGATGGACAAGCTATTTTTTTTTTTAATTAAAAAAAAAATGTTTTGGCCATGCTCTGCGGTATACAGGATCTTAGTTCCCTGACCAGGGATTGAACCCCGGCCACCTGCAGTGGAAACACGGAGTCTTCACCACTAGACCGCCCGGGAAGATTCCTGGACAAGTTATATAGCCAAAAAAAAAAAAAAAAAACCAGCAGTGCCCATGACTCCTTTTTGATGACTGTTTCACAGCAGGTAATAATGTAGTCAGGATACCTGTTGCCTACAGTGCTGAATCTGCCATTTCTATAAAGCAGGCAGCCCAAAGGTGGAAGGTGGGCAAAACACCAGGAGGGCGGAGACTTCTCTGTGCTATAGCACGAGTCTACACTGAGGTGCTTCTGGGGGTCCGTGGCCTGGCCCGGGGAAGACGGCCTCTGGGGACTGGCCGCCAACCTCTTCCACTCACAGGGAGAGGGAGGAGGGGGGAGGAGGGGGCAGTGGGCCCCCCATGCCGAGCATGCCAGTCCCATCTAAGAGGCACACGTGTCTACAAACAGATGAGACTCTACTTCATTATCACCTCGGCCAGGACACGTTCACATCTGAGACTGGATTAAAGAGGCGCTAAAATCAATCAGGCTGGGGCACAATTTCCAACACAGAGTGAAAATCAACCTTATGGGCCCACACTTATCCAGATGGACTGCCGCTACCTAATTTTATTAAAAAACAGAGGACTTGTCACCACTGACAGCCGAAATATCCCACTTTCCTCCTTTCCCTCCCCTTCTCTCTGAAATAGTCTTATGGCTTGCACTGGAATCATCACCTTCTCAATTTGTAATTTTAATAAACAGCTAATATTTATTGTATACTTACTCTGTGTTAGCTCCTGAAGATACAGGGTGAACCAGAGTGGGGCAGGGAACTAAAATTTATTAAACACCTAGTATGTGCACAGCATTTTTCTATCAAAGAACCGAATATTTACCGCGCCACTGGGTGAGACTGATAATATTAGGGACCACTTAACAGATGAAGAACATGAGGCCAAGAGAGGCTTGGAGATAGGTCCAAGAACACATGGCCAGCAAACGGGGGGAGCTAGAGTGATTAGAGAGACTTGACTTCATTCAGGCTGGTAACCTAAAGGTCCTCACAGGGATCTGAAGGTCAGAGTTCAGTTATCAATCAGGGGCTTCCATAGACCTAGGTGGTTGCAGATGGAACCATGCAGCAGGAATGCTAAGACTTTAGGAGCTGTCTGGTCTGTAGAAAACGGTCCATGTGACAGTATTTTATATCATAAGCTATGAAACAGGAAAAAATATATAAGGTACCTAGTGCTTACTCTGAGAACCAAATAAGAAAAAACTGCTTAATTTAGAGACAAGATGACTCAGGACAGAGTCAGCTACAGGACCTCACTCACAGCAAGTGAGTTGCAGGGTTGAGCACATAGATGCAGGTCCTCTGACTCCAGGTCCCATCCTCTCTGCATGATGTCATTCCAGCAGTAGCTATGTTGGCAAGACCATGAGTACAGGGCCTTTACTAGCTCTGGTTGCCAAAAGTCCTCTTACCTGCCATCCTGCCTGCTGATCGTGTATCCAAAGAGAGGGTTATTGACAAAACTGATATTCACACCAACCAGTGGGGTCCCGTCCGACGTCATGACTTGACCACGAATGACACATGCATGCCTGTGGGTAGAAGAGAGAGGATAACATGACCTACTTATGATGATAGAACCCTGGCTAGCAGGTAAGAAGACAGAAGGCAGGTCACTCAGATAGATCTTGGCACCCAGGGGCTCATGGTATCCACTCAACATGAGCACTACTTTTTTATTTACTGCCTCAATCTTTTTAGATTAGTACAAAAGTTGATGTGGCCTCTGACTGTGAATTTTAAATCGTTATAACTAGGCTCAAATACATTTTTATTAATCAAAATAGGAACCATTACAATGAACACATTTTTGCTAATGAGAAATAAGTTTGTTTATTCCTGTAGCATAAAAATCTGTGCTTTGGGAGTCAATGAAATATTGGAAAGCATTTTCTGTCTCCTACAGATTGTGGAAGTGTTTTCCCTGCACAAAGTTGTCAAGACGCCTGAAGAAGTGATAGTTGGGTGGTGACAGATCTGGTGAATATGGTGGATGATGCAAAACTTCATAGCCCAATATGTTCAACTTTTGAAATGATAGTTGTGCGATGTGTGGTCGGGTGTTACCATGGAGAATTGGGTCCTTTTAGTTGATAGATGCTGGCTGCAGGCGTTGCAGTTTTTGCTGCATCTCATCGGTTCACAGAGCATACTTCTCAGAGGTAATGGTTTTGTTGGGATTCGGAAAGCTCTAGGGAAGCAGACAGATCAGCAGCAGACCACCAAAGAATGACCAGAACCTTTTTTTTTTTGGTATGGTATAAGTTTGGCTTTGGGAAGTGCTTTGAAGCTTCTTCTTGGTCTAATCACTGAGCTGGTCATCACTGGTTGTCCTATAAAATCCACTTTTCATTGCATGTCACAATCTGATTGAGAGATGGTTCACTGTTGTTGTGTAGAATAAAAGATGACACTTCAAAACAATGATTTTTTTTTCTTTATTTTTTTTTGCAGTCAGCTCATGAGACACCCACTGATGGAGCTTTCTCACCATTCCAATTTGCTTCCAATGCTGAATGACCATAGAATGGTCAATGTTGAGTTTTTTGGCAACTTCTCGCGCAGTGTTAAGAGGCTCAGCTTTGATGATGCTCTCAACTGGACACTGTCAACTTCTAATGGCCGGCCACTGTGCGCATCTTCAAGGCGCTTGTCTCCTTTGCAAACTTTTTGAACCACCACTGCCCTGTACATTTGTTAGCAGTTCCTGAGCCAAATTCATGATTGATGTTATGAGTTGTCTCTGTTGCTTTATGACCCATTTTGAACTCAAATTAAAAAAAAAAAATTGCTTGAATTTGCTTTTTGTCTAACATCATTTCTACAGTATAAGTAAAAATAAGCAGCAAGTAATAAGTCAGGAGCAAAATAATAAAGGGAGGAATATGCATTAAAATGATATATAATGAGCCACATTTATTTCAGAATGTATTCTAATATCAAATGGCAAAGTTCAACAATGTAAAACCACAACTACTTTTGCACTAACCTACTAAGTCATCAAACTGTTCCCTAAAGAATTATTATTGAGAAAAAATTTCAGATGTCTCGCTTACAGCTTATCTTCTACGGATACTGTACGATGCTGTAAGGAGGCGAAACTGATCCAAGGCAGCCATGCAGTATAGTCATCTGCGGTGCATGATCGCTCAGTCGTGTCCAGCTCTTTGCGACCCCACGGAGTGTAGTCTGCCGGACTCCTGTGTCCATGGAAGGGGTTACCATTTCCTTCTCCAGGGGATCTTCCTGACCCAGGGACAGAACCTGGGCCTCCCACATTGCAGGCAGATTCTTCTACCACCTGAGCCACCGGCAAAGCCCTACAGTATAGTTATGCATATGAATTTGGAGTCATGTGACTTGGGTTCAAATCCTGGCTTGGTCACAGCTCTTTGATTCTCTGTTCTTCATCCATGTTCAGAATAACTGCATACATGGCATTATGTATGGCATACATACTAGCACAACAGTCTCACTAGAAGCAGACACTGAAGGAAGTGACCAGGATGGAGGGCACTTCCTCTCATCTGGCACAGGAAAAAGGAGAAGGGCAAAAGCTGAGGTCCCCTTGGAGCAGGTTTTGGAACCCGGCACCTCTCCCACCACCACCTCCCTGCTCTCCTATACTCCGGGCAACAAGTCATCTGCTTTTCCCCAACTTCTCAGGCAAACGTCTAAAGCCTCTGTGTCTGTGTGATGTTCCTCCATCTTCCTCAGATGTCATTATCCTGCAACCCTCTCCCCACATTCTCATCCTTAAAGACCCAGCTTCAAACAACACCTCTTCCCTGAAGCCTTTCTTGATGCCCCTAATTAGGACTAGTCACAGTCTCTTCTGAAACCCAGCACAAACCCCGCGATGGCCTGCCACACAGCACACGTTTCTGCTCTCCACTGGATCACCAGCTCTTTTCAGGCCACGGTCAAGGCCTACTGTTTTCTCTCTCTCTCTCTCGAGAACCTGGAAGTGTCTACTAGCACAAGGTGCCTGTTGGCATGTGAGCTAAGTCACTTTTGTCGTGTCTGACTCTTTGAGACCCATGGACTGTAGCCCACCAGGCTCGGGATTCTCCAGGCCAGAACACTGGAGTGGGTTGCCATGTCCCTCTTCGGGGAGGTGATTGTTTAAACAAACATAAACAGTGAACTGAGTGAATAAGTGGAACAATCATAGGTCATCTAAAATGATATTTTCAAATATTTCAGGAACAGTCTCTTCTTAGCAGATGATATTTTATAAGGATCCCCGAGTGGAAAACCATTAAAAACAAGATCTCCGGATGAAGGAGGGGTGGGGCCCCCTTTTCTGCTTGGGATGGTCCTGAAGGCAACTCTGTGGAGTCTTATTGTTTGGAGAAGCCAGAAGAAGGCTAGTCTGAGAATCACTGAGTTAGCGGAAGAGGAGGAAACTCGGTCCACAGACGTCATGGTGTTTGCCTCAAGCCACACAGGGAGGTAGGGGGCAGAGCCAGCCCTGAAGTCCAGGCCGCAGCTCTGGGTCCAGCTCTAGACTGGTCTGCACACCACTGCCAACGGGCGGATGTGAAATGCTCACTGGTGTCAAGGTCCTAAGGGCTCAGGGCGCTGGGGAGACAGCCCTAGCGGACAAGACAAATCTTAGGCAAAGATGCGGGCGCTGATGTCCAGACCACCTTCTCCATTCACCTCAGTTCAGAAGGCTTTTTTTCTGATCTGGGGAAGAGCTAGTGATGAGGCCTGTGGGCGTTCANTCCTAAGGGCTCAGGGCGCTGGGGAGACAGCCCTAGCGGACAAGACAAATCTTAGGCAAAGATGCGGGCGCTGATGTCCAGACCACCTTCTCCATTCACCTCAGTTCAGAAGGCTTTTTTTCTGATCTGGGGAAGAGCTAGTGATGAGGCCTGTGGGCGTTCATAAAAAAAAAAAAAAAAAAAAGATCTTAAACTCTGCCTCTGCTTTAT
Source organism: Oreotragus oreotragus (assembly GCA_006410675.1). Lineage (NCBI taxonomy): Eukaryota > Metazoa > Chordata > Mammalia > Artiodactyla > Bovidae > Oreotragus > Oreotragus oreotragus. The sequence continues at coordinate 64,631 of SJYX01004200.1, read as the reverse complement.
TAGGTACCTACATCTCTAGCTTCCTAGAGTGATAAACTTTTCTCTGTTTGATGAGAAAAGCAATTAACACCAGGCTTGTAAGCAGCTGGGCTCGCTGGTGTGAGCTCGTCCTTTCTGAAGGCAGGGATGACTACCCACAATGCACTGAGCGCCCCAGCCCCACCCGGCCCACTCCCCTCCCCCACACCACACACAATCTGGTTAATGTTAATTCAGTCAGTGGTTTCCTTCCGAGGTCCTTGGTCTAAATGCAATTACATGGCAAGCAAGTTAAGCAGGTGAAGCTCAGCAAAGACTCTCCGTTCCTGTTCTGAAGGTCTCCCAATATATTTAGGTAAAATTATCTCTCCGCTAATGGGAAAGATTTATTCCATCAATTGTATTCAGCCAGTACTGAGAGATGCTTTCTCTAATGGAGGAAAATTGGATTTCTTATTTGCTGGAACTCTGTCCTTCTAGAGAACTACTAACAGATCGCATCTCCCGGTGCTGGCTGCTCTCCAGCCTCCCCCTGATATGTGTGACTTCTGAGTCTGTCTGGACGATAACTAGCCCTCTGGGGATGGTTTCCTTTGGGGGGCTGCCCTGACTGCTGCCCCTCATCCACAGGCAGGCCGGCCGGCCGCCTCTGATTTATCTCCCTTCAGGGATTTCCTGATAATTGGGCAACATTAAATCAGCACCATTTGGCCATCACGTCACCTCCACCTTGGCAAGCCCGAGCAGATATAATTTTAGCCTGGGCTCCTGTGGATTGCCTTGGATTCTGGAGAAGATTAAGTTGACTCCCTGTACCCCAGTGGGCCACAGAGGCCTCCTGCCAAAACAGGCATTTGGCTCAGAAATTGAGTCCTGGAGAAAAACACTTCCATCCTCCTTCCATTTGACCATGACTTCAGTTGTCAAGAAAAACCCAGTTCAACATAAAGTCTTCCGTGGAACAACAGAGGTTGGGGGAGTCTGCTCCATGGATGGTTCTCAGAAATGTGTCTCCTGCCATGTGTTTTTATCTAGGGAGGTCTGAAGAGATGTGGGTGTTGGGCTCCCAAACGCTTTCTTTCTTCATCTAGGTATTTATCGGATACCACCAGTGGGGCAGTGGCGAATGTTTAACAACTGGCTTTCCAAAGAACAGTGACTTTAACTTGCGGCATTGGCCTATTTCTGTGGTGTAAAGGCTTCCACCATAGCCGATTCCATACTACTGATAAGATGTCAGCACATCCAGAGTTGGGAAGAGATGGCCAGATAGCACGAGATAGCAGTATTTCCATCATCAAGACTCAAGAGATCTAAATAAACTCCAGAACAAAGATGATGAGAAAACAGCGAAATAACTAGGAAGTGGTAAGTTTTGATTATTTATTACCTTTGCTTTTAATATAATTTGTGATGTTATTTAGTTTTTAAATAATTATTGTGCTTAAGAACTAGCTTACAGAATTCCTGAACACTTAATATACAGTCCCTGTGAACTGGTATGAGTCGGCTTCGTCCACCACTGGAACACTGACCCTCGTACTAAGGATCAATGCATCTCAGAAATAGGTGCTGCTTTGACTGTGAAATTCCATAATGGAAGATGGGCTTGGTGAGAAATCACTAACGCAAGGTGCAAATCACTGCTACCAACTTGGCTTTTTGGCTGGCTGATCTGATCCTCTTACCGTCAGTCCTAGAGCTGACGTGTTTTGCTGTTCTGTGGTCACTGTCTTGGGCATAACGGGGTTATTTTCTACTCATTTTTGGGGTCCCATCTAAGCTGTCATCACTTCAGTGAGGTTGTTGCCAACTCTTCCTGGCATAATTAATCATCCTGCTGCTAGGCTGCTCTAAACCTTCCAAGTATGCCTCCATGATGCGGCTGTCATCCAGTGGTACTATTCACATTTGCACAGCTATCCCACATGCTTCCATCTCCAAGGGCTGGGTAAGCATGCAGTATTCTGCCTGAGTGCTTATTAGGTGAGAAATGATCAAGTAACTGAAGTTCAGAGAGGGCAGACTTGCTCAAGGTCATACAACAGAGAACGCAATGGGCTCAAAGCTAGGTCTCCTAATGCTTCCAGGTCCTTCTTCTTACCACAGTGTTATTCACCTGCACTCACTGAAACTCACATAATTTAGAACACGAGGCACCTACTCAAAGCTAGGCACTGTGTTAGGTGCTGCGCTTATAGAAATACATGGATTCTAGTCCCCAGTTGCTGGCTGGAGCTCAGCAAGGCCAATTTGAAACGTCTGAGTATAGTTGTCTGACACCAGTGAGTCAACACATGGGTTTGGCATATGTCAGGCAGCTGGGCTACAAAACAAGCAATTAGGCTGGGTGAACTCTGCCAGGAAGGAGCGCTCGTGCCAGGCCAAGGGTGGGGGCGTGTCAAACACTCTGGCATTTGCCCAACCATACACTCTGGGCCTGACTGAGGTGCCCTGGCTGATGCCAGCGATGGGGAAGATCTGCCTGACTGCTTCCCGGGGACAGTGGCCAGGTTTGGATCATGAGAGGAAAGTGTTGGAGAGACACCACCGCTGTGAAATAGAACCAAGCAAATACAAAACTCATCCGAGCTGCCCATCGGGGAGAAGTGGAGGTCTGGAGTGAAAGAGCCCTGGGCAGGGGGTCGGATCTCAGCTCTGACTCTGGCACAACCCTGGAGTGCACCTGATCTCTCTGGACCTCCATTCTCTCATCTGCTCATGCAGGCTCAAGTTTTTCCCAGGTGGATGTAAAATGGGATGTATGATGCCTTTAATCTGGTGCTACTCAATCCAGCTCAAGCAGCCCTACTACACACGGCTTCAGAATCCTAATGGAGCTCATACAATGCTTACACTTATTTCTAACTTTTCCCCCTACATGGAACCTTCCACTCATTCTCTTCACCTGAAAACCATCTGCTCATCCTCAGACCCCACCTGGAGTGGTACCCCGGCACTTGCACCCCTGGGCTGTCTCTGCAAAGACTCTGAGTGTTGTCAGGCTATCGGGCAAACTTTTGATCTCCCAGCAGATCATGAGCTCCTTGAAGACAGGGACCACAGCCCCCTCACGGTTGGACTGCCAACACCAAGCATGGGTGATGCTCATTTCTGAGTGGGCAAAAGAAAGCCTCTGCCGATACAGGGGTTCGCCCTGGAGCAGAGTAAGCTCTTGATAAATTATTTACTGAATGAATAAAGAACTGATGCGTTTCTGTAACTGAAGGTGAGGGAGATACCAAAGAACTCTAAGCTACGTGACCTTGACAGAGACATGGCTAGGGCACAGAGGGCTGCCGAAGCTGGGCTTCCAAGGGGGTCACACGCTAGCTGCATCCCAGGGCTTGGTTCCCTCCCTGAGAGGATCCGCCTACCTCTGCCTGCAGCCTTACTCCTCTTCTGTACACTTAAAATTTTGCAAAATTAAAAAAAAAAGAATGTTGGAAATTCAGTTAGATTTCTTATTCAATGTGTATTATACAAGAAGATAGACAAAAGCAGAGGAAGAAAAACTGCAGCTTGACTGTTGTTGTTGTTGCTGTTATAGAGTGGAAACAGCTAATGAAGCTGGTATTCAGCAAAGCGGAATCATCACTTGGGATCTATCAAGGTGCAAAGACAACTCTGGCCTTTTCTCTGCTGTGGAGCATTTGCTACTGCCTGCCACTGTCGGTTATGCAAATCACTCCTCTGCATTACCTACTTTAAACAGATTTATATGCTTGACTTGTACCAACCCTTTAAACTGTTTTCTCCTAACTCATGCTGACTGATGGGGATCTTTCCAGCACCTACTACGCTTCATCTACCCTCTTGTAAGAACCTTGAAAAAAAAGAGTGTGTTAGTTGCTCAGTCATGTCTGACTCTTTTGCGACTCCATGGACTGTAGGCTCATCTGTCCATGGGGATTCTCCAGGCGAGAATACTGGGCTAGGTTGTCATGCCCTCCCCTCCAGGAGATCTTCCCAACCTGAGAATTGAATCTGGCTCTCCTGCATTGCAGGTGGATTCTTTACTGTCTGAGCCACCAGGGAAGTCCTATAAGAACCTTATGTGAGCCCAGATGAGAAGCCCCACCTCAGAGCCTATCATATGACCTCCATCAAGGGGGTTCCCAGTCAAAGGCTGACCCTGTCCACCTGGTAGCCTCTGAGATTTCTTTCCAGCCTGGCCTGACCCTGTCCACCTGGTAGCCTCTGAGACTTCTTTCCAGTCTGGCCACATGGGCTGCTCTGCAGTTTTCTCTTCTGATCTTTCCATCTTGGGGCCCGGCCTCCGTTTCTTCAACCAGCTTTTCTAGCCTGATATCTCCCACCTTGTCATGTGAGAAGAAACCATCCTGATCATCTCCTTCGCACTTCTTATTGCAGAAGTGAGGAAATAAAGTCTAGGCAGGGGATGGACTTGCCCATTCTCGCAAGAGTGGCTGAAAAGCCAGGATTCAAATTCAAGACTTCATTTATAGTATTTCTCTGGTGGTCCAGTAAATAAGACTCTGTGCTTCCAATGCAGGGTTTGTGGGTTCAATCCCTGATTGGGGAACTAAGATTCCACATGTTATGTGTTACAGCCAAAAAATAAAAATTACATTAAAGAAAATATTTTTTTACTATCCATGAGGACTCAGGAAAGTTACTTCACCTCTTAGGCTACTTACCATCTGACACAGATAGATACATAACTAAAAACTGAGAATCTCAATTTGTTTTAGCTGCCTAAAAAATCAGAGTTAACATCAGCAGGGCTCTGAAAGCCCTTTTTGATCACAACCTTTTCTGTACACATTTTTTGTAGGCTCCATGGATACATTTATATTTATTAATAAGTTGTACATATGTGCTACCATCATTAGCTAATACTGGAAAGCATAATATATGCTTGGTATAAGGTTTAATGCACAAAAATGAATATTTCTACTGCTGCTGCTGCTAAGCTGCTGCTGCTAAGTCACTTCAGTCGTGTCCGATTCTGTGTGACCCCATAGATGGCAGCCCACCAGGCTCCCCTATCCCTGGGATTCTCCAGGCAAGAATACTGGAGTGGGTTGCCATTTCCTTCTCCAATGCATGAAAGAGAAAAGTGAAAGTGAAGTCGCTCAGTCTGTCCGACTGTTAGCGACCCCATGGACTGCAGCCCACCAGGCTCCTCTGTCCATTGGATTTTCTAGGCAAGAGTACTGGGGTGGGGTGCCATTGCCGTCCCCGCTAGTCTTGACAATTTTGAATCTTCTGCTTCCCTTTTTGTTAGGTTTAATGAGAATGAGCATTCCTGTTTTTAATGATCCTTCATAGTGGAGTTGAGGCAAACTTTGTACCAGGAGTAGCAAAACCAGCTCTGCCATCTGACTGTCAGCTGGTATTAGGTTGGAGCAAGAGTAATAATGGTTTTGGACTGTGAATTTTCAACCATTACAACTAAGTTCAAAAGTGAAAGCGAAGTCGCTCAGTCATGTCCGACTCTTTGCAACCCCATGAACTGTATCCCACCAGGCTCCTCTGCCCATGGGGATTCTCCAGGCAAGAATACTGGAGTGGGTTGCCATTTCCTTCTTATTGAAGCTGGGTCTCCCACACTGCAGGCAGACTCTTTACCTGGGAAGCTGAAGCACTAGGCTCAAACACATCTTTATTAATCAAAATAGGAACCATTACAATCAATACATTTTTGCCAATGAGAAATAAGTTTGCTTATTTCTGTAGCATAAAAATCTGTGCATCAGGATTTGATGAACTCTTGGAAAGGGTTTTCTACGTCCTGCTGGTTGTGGAAGCATTTTCTCTGCAAAAGGTTGTCGAGATGCTTGAATAAGTGGTAGTCAGTTGGTGAGAGGTGGTAGCTAAGAGTCGGACACGACTGAGCGACTTCCCTTTCACTTTTCTCTTTCATGCATTGGAGAAGGAAATGGCAACCCACTCCAGTGTTCTTGCCTGGAGAATCCCAGGGATGGGGGAGCCTGGTGGGCTGCCGTCTCTGGGGTCACACAGAGTCGGACACGACTGAAGTGACTTAGCAGCAGCAGCAGCAGCAACCTGAATATGGGATATGAGACAAAACTTTGTAGCCCAATTCATACAACATTTGAAGCATTGGTTGTGTGACATGCAGCTGGGCATTGTTGTGGAGAAGAATTTGGCCCATTCTTTTGACCAATACTGGCTGCAAGAATTGCAGTTTTTGGTGTATCTCATCAATTTGCTGAGCATACTCCTCGGACGTAATGGTTTCACCAGGGCCCACAAAGCTGTAGTATATCAGACTGACAGCAGAGCACCAAATAGTGACTATGACCCATTTTCTGATGCAATTTTGGCTTTGGCAAGTGCTTTGGAGCTTCTTCTTGGTCCAATCACTATGACGAACCACTGATCATCACTGGTTATCATATAAAATCTACTTTTCATTGCATGTCACAATCCAATCAAGAAATGGTCTGCTGTTGAATAGAATAAGAGGACACTTCAAAACAATTGTTTTGATTTGTGGTCAGCTCATGAGGCACTCACTCACTGAGCTTTTTCACCTTTCCAATTTGCTTCAAATGCCGCCTGACTATAGAGTGGTTGATGTTGAGATCCTGGACAACTTCTCACGTAGGTGTAAGAGGATCAGCCTCGATCATTGCTCTTGGCTGGTCACGGTCAGCTTCTGATGGCTGGCTACTATGCTCCTCATCTTCAAGGATCTCGTCTCCTTTGCAAAACTTCTCGAACCACCACTGCACTGTAAGTTCATTAGCAGTTCCTGGGCCAAATGTGTTGCTGATGTTGGGGACTGTCTCTGCTGCCTGATGACCCATTTTGAACTCAAATAAGAAAACTGCTTGAATTTGCCTTTTGTCTAACATCATTTCTATAGTCTAAAATACATATAAAATAAACAGCAAGTAATAATTCATTAGCAAAAAACATAAAGCTAAGAAATGTACATTAAAATGACGTATAACATAACCACATTTAAGAATGTATTCTAATAGCAAATGGTAAAGTTCAACAATGCAAAACCAGCAATTACTTCTGCACCAACCTAATATTTGCACTTAGCATCTTACTTTGCAAAATTCTTTTGTGTCACTGGACCCCATTTTTTATTTAAGTTTGGTTTTACAGACACACCCCCCACATATATACAACACAACCATGGTATAATTTTATTGTTGTTTCGTTGCTCAGTCATGTTCAAATCTTTGTGACCCCATGGACTGCAGCATGCCAGGCTTCCCTGTCCATCACCATCTCTCAGAGCTTGCTCAAACTCATGTCCATTGAGTCAGTGATGGCATCCAACCATCTCATCCTCTGTTGTGCCTTTCTCCTCCTGCCCTCAATCTTTCCCAGCATCATGGTCTTTTCAAATGAGTCAGATCTTCGCATCAGGTGGCCAAAGTATTGGAGTTTCAGCTTTAGCATCTGTCCTTCCAATGAATATTCAGGGTTGATTTTCTTTAGAATCCACTGGTTTGATCTTTTTGTAGTCCAAGGGACTCTCAAGAGTCTTCTCTTGAAGACAGTTCAAAAGCATCAATTCTTCGGTGCTCAGCCTTCTTTATGGTCCAACTCTCACATCCATACCCGACAACTGGCATAACCATAGCTTTGACTATATAGTAAAGCTCTATTATTTGTAAGAATAAATCAGTAAAGCTCTGTGAAGAGTAGATCCTCACCTGCCTCAGAAAACCTTGTGTGCTGGTTCAGACATAACCAACCAACACTGGGACCAAGCAAATCAGAGAAAGCCGAGTGTTCCATCCAAGGGAACGTTTATTCTTACTTTTAAAGGTAAGTAAATGTGGACAGATGTTCTAATATTTCCTTCTGTACTTCATGGGCCACATTGGGTTGCCACCCTGGGACCGCTGTACAGCGCTCGAGTTACAGTGGTTTGAGTCTTTGCTTTCTTTGTATGAATTAAGCTCTAATATACTGTATATTACTGTATGCAATAACTGTGGGTCCTTCCTGGTGGTCCAGTGATTAAGAGCCCGCCTGCCAAAGCAGGGAACATGGGTTCAGTCCTTGGTCTGGCAAGATCCCACTTGCTGCTGGGCCACTAAGCCCATGCAACACAACTACTGGAGCCCATGAGCCTAGATCCTGTGCTCCTCAACAAGGTGCCACTGTGATGAGAAGCCCTCACTCTGCAACAAAGAGTAGCCCCCGCTCGCTGCAACAAGAGAAAGCCTGTGCACAGCAATGAAGACCAGTGCAGCTAAAAGTAAATAGATTTTTAAACAGCTAACTTCTAGCTGTGTTTCATTCTTTAATACTTATTTCAATGCTCTTCCTAGGTTTACGACGTATGTCTTTCAATTAACTTGGTAGGCCCAAGCCAACAGAATTTGATTTGATAAAATCCACACTCTTATAGCACATCCGATGCTGCTGCCACGTTAAATTACTTCTTACATCCTTGTCTGGGCAAGCGCTTCCCTGCCTCCCTGACTTTGTCTACATTGGTTCCTTTGCCTCAAATGACTTCCCCACTTTCCTGCTAATTGGTCCTTTAAGGCCTGCCTCTCAATAAAGCTCTTCTTGACTTTCCAGGACAAAGAACCCACTCCCTCCTTTCGTGAAGAAAGCACAATGTACTTATCCCACTGAAGTGTATTCATTTGTTCAAATACCTTATCTTCTCTAGATTGTGAGTTCTTTGTGGGGAATAACTATGTCCTTTTCATCTCTATAACTCTGTGCTTAGTGCAGAAGTAGGTCTATTAGTGTTCATTCATTAAATGTTAAGTAAAAAGATAAGTGGAGATCATATTAATGAATGAAAAAAATGGAAATGAAATGTGAATAATATTAAAATATGAGAAATATGAATATAACTATTCCACATAGCCCAAAGTGAAAAATATATATGTGGGTTGTTTTTCTTGTTGTTTAGTTGCCAAGTCATGTGTGACTCTTTTGTGACCCCATGGACTGGAGCTCTCCAGGCTCCTCTGTCCATGGGATTTCCCAGGCAAGAATACTCGAGCAGGCTGCCATTTCCTTCCCCAGTGGATGGGTTGGGGGAAGAGAATCATAGACAAAAGGCCAGGTAAATGAGAATAGAGTTCAGTTGCTGGAAATTTAATTCAGCAGCTACTTTGTGCTGTACACGGTTCTGGGTGATAGGGAAGATGCTTACGCATCCATTTCCTTTCCTGTGAACACTAGAGCAGAGCAGTGCCAGTGGTTTCTGGTTCATTTCCCACCGCATTCTAAACAGTTAAGTTACTAACAGCAAATGAGACAAAATCCCTTTGCATGAGGAATTCACCTTCTGGAATGAATACAATTTGACTTTATGAACAATCCTTGTATCTAGAAGTAAAGATAGCATGGGGTAAAAAAAAAAAAAAGGGNGAGAAGCCCTCACTCTGCAACAAAGAGTAGCCCCCGCTCGCTGCAACAAGAGAAAGCCTGTGCACAGCAATGAAGACCAGTGCAGCTAAAAGTAAATAGATTTTTAAACAGCTAACTTCTAGCTGTGTTTCATTCTTTAATACTTATTTCAATGCTCTTCCTAGGTTTACGACGTATGTCTTTCAATTAACTTGGTAGGCCCAAGCCAACAGAATTTGATTTGATAAAATCCACACTCTTATAGCACATCCGATGCTGCTGCCACGTTAAATTACTTCTTACATCCTTGTCTGGGCAAGCGCTTCCCTGCCTCCCTGACTTTGTCTACATTGGTTCCTTTGCCTCAAATGACTTCCCCACTTTCCTGCTAATTGGTCCTTTAAGGCCTGCCTCTCAATAAAGCTCTTCTTGACTTTCCAGGACAAAGAACCCACTCCCTCCTTTCGTGAAGAAAGCACAATGTACTTATCCCACTGAAGTGTATTCATTTGTTCAAATACCTTATCTTCTCTAGATTGTGAGTTCTTTGTGGGGAATAACTATGTCCTTTTCATCTCTATAACTCTGTGCTTAGTGCAGAAGTAGGTCTATTAGTGTTCATTCATTAAATGTTAAGTAAAAAGATAAGTGGAGATCATATTAATGAATGAAAAAAATGGAAATGAAATGTGAATAATATTAAAATATGAGAAATATGAATATAACTATTCCACATAGCCCAAAGTGAAAAATATATATGTGGGTTGTTTTTCTTGTTGTTTAGTTGCCAAGTCATGTGTGACTCTTTTGTGACCCCATGGACTGGAGCTCTCCAGGCTCCTCTGTCCATGGGATTTCCCAGGCAAGAATACTCGAGCAGGCTGCCATTTCCTTCCCCAGTGGATGGGTTGGGGGAAGAGAATCATAGACAAAAGGCCAGGTAAATGAGAATAGAGTTCAGTTGCTGGAAATTTAATTCAGCAGCTACTTTGTGCTGTACACGGTTCTGGGTGATAGGGAAGATGCTTACGCATCCATTTCCTTTCCTGTGAACACTAGAGCAGAGCAGTGCCAGTGGTTTCTGGTTCATTTCCCACCGCATTCTAAACAGTTAAGTTACTAACAGCAAATGAGACAAAATCCCTTTGCATGAGGAATTCACCTTCTGGAATGAATACAATTTGACTTTATGAACAATCCTTGTATCTAGAAGTAAAGATAGCATGGGGTAAAAAAAAAAAAAAGGGAGCTGCCGACCAGGTCATTCATCGGCGCCAGGCCCTGCCCAAGTACCCTGGCTCTGTTCTTCCACTTGGACTTGGGCTCAGTTCAGACTCCACCAGAGGCTCCCAGATCACTTGCTGGGTATGTGGGTTGAATGTTATAGGGACGTACTCCAGTTCATGACAGAACAGGTTTTCCCTCTTGGACTTTGAGTATGACTGGGGAGAGGAAAGAAGAAATCCACAGACTTCTTCAGATGAGTCGGAATTTAACTCTAAATGAGAAGAGTCCTTTGGGTGAATAGGTCCAAGCCCCTCATTTACAGGTGAGGGACACGATCCCTAGAGATGGGCGAAGCTCCCCCTTCATCACGCACTGAGGCTGGGGCGTGGACAGATCTGCTTTGATGTTCTGAGCCCACCTGAGGGCATCCAATGACAAGATGGCCCTACAACCACACATGTCTTCTGAGCCTTTAGACTTGCCTCCTGCAGAGCCCAGAAGACAGTGGTCCTGTAATCTCCTAACTTTCTGTGGCTGATGAGCTACTTCAGACACTCAGGGAGCATGCGCTCCCAGACAACAGATCTCATCATTCAAGCCTGGAGGCAACCTGGCTATTGAAAGCTGACACTTGATTCTACCACAGGAATCCTCTGGAACAGTTTCTGCTGGTCCACAAAGGTGCACACAAGAACAGAGCCCTTGACTGTTTGTGACACTGTACTTCCAGAGAAGTGAGTCCTGGTTGTGGCAGAGGATGGGCAGGATGGAGAGACACTGGCCAGTAGAGATCACTTTGGAGGAGCAAGGCTCCTGATGCTGGGTGACAGGGCTGTCAGGCAAGGGGACGCAACTCAGAGACATTGGCCATGGGCCCCTGGGGTCAGGGAAGGTGAGAGCGTATCCAGACAGCCTGTTCTCTGGGCCATGCATCCGGAAGCCTGCCTCTAAGAGGATTCCTCAGGAGATGGCTTGTGTTGCTAGAAAAGCTCGAGGCAGCTCTGCCTCGCGTCTCAGTGGACAAGGTCGTTTCATGACTGCGTGTCCTGTCTTCCTGTCTTCCAGGACAGGCCTTGCTTCCCCCGCAAAAGGGAGGCTTTGCTACTTTACCCCAAAAGGAGAAACTACGACGGAGTGGACATTAGATCCACTTCCTGGGATAGGATGGGGGCTGGGCAGAGACACGGGAAGGGGCTGCAGAAATCAGCTCAGCCAGACCTGAGGTGCAGAACCACACACAGGTGGCATTCCAGGGAAAGAGTCCTTCCAGGGACGGGGCAGAAGACCAATAGGGCACAGGCTGTGGTGAGGGGGTCCCAGGGCCAGCTGGATGTGAATGCCCCGTGCACCAGGGAACAAGGCCCAGGTTCTGACACAGAGCGAGGGAGGAGCTCCAGACCCAGACACAGCAGGGGTGGGAGCCAGCCCAGGGAAGCAAGACTCGAGGAGTCAGGGGTGGGAGGGTTGCGGGCTGAGCAGGGCTGCCAGGCTGCTTACGTCAGAAACTTCAGTTCAGTTCAGTTCAGTAGCTCAGTCGTGTCCGACTCTTTGCGACCCCATGAATTGCAGCACGCCAGGCCTCCCTGTCCATCACCACCTCCCGGAGTTCACTCAGACTCACGCCCATCGAGTCCATGATGCCATCCAGCCATCTCATCCTCGGTTGTCCCCTTCTCCTCCTGCCGCCAATCCCTCCCAGCATCAGAGTCTTTTCCAATGAGTCAACTCTTCACATGAGGTGGCCAAAGTACTGGAGTTCCAGCTTTAGCATCAGTCCTTCCAAAGAAATCTCAGGGTTGATCTCCTTCAGAATGGACTGGTTGGATCTCCTTGCAGTCCAAGGGACTCTCAAGAGTCTTCTCCAACACCACACT
>SJYX01004200.1:0-50587 GCA_006410675.1 Oreotragus oreotragus | reverse complement strand
GTCAGGAAGCTGGTGTTTATTTGAACTCCATTAGATGATCTCTACTGCTCAGACTCTCTGAGGGCTATATCTGAGGGATGTCTGAGGCCTGGGGAGGGTGGGGGGAGGAGTGGCCTGCAAATGCATTTCTGGACCGGCTCTGTCACTGACACTTGCATATGGCTTTAGATCTGCAGAGGGCTGACAAAAAATTACATTGCATGCATGATCTTTCCTTCCTTCTCTCCATTATGTTTTCCTCTTCTAACCTCGTACTTCCAAACTTTGTGGCAATTTTGTGCCTTTATAAAAGGTCTGAGAGGAATTCTGAAGGTTTTTGTGGTATCAAGGTTATTTTACTTCTGTTTGTAGCAGTTTTACCTGAGGCAAAATGCCGTGGTCTGGTTTGTGAACCGCCGAGGGGTGGATCTTTCTCAGTTCCTGCCCCAAACTACTCTTCTTGCCTCAAAACCCTGTTATTCCTTTTCCTCCATGGCCTCTAGCACAGCAGGTCATTCACCTCGGATTTCTTAACACTCTCTTGATTTCAAACACGGAAGCATGTCTCTTGACTTTTGACTTGGAAAATACTATCACTACAATTATGCTCCAGCCACATTAAAATTCTATCTGTTCCCTGATTATCATGCAAAGTCATGCTGGTACCTCAGTCTAGAATGCATTTCAAAATTCCGTTCAACAGAAACCCATATTAAGCAATATTCAAGAGTACACACACGCACACACACATGCACACACATACACACATGCACAAAGTGTCATGAAATACATATCCTTTCAGAGTGCTCCACTGATACTTTCTACACCATTGTACCCCTTTCTATTTAAATTTACTTCTTTATTCTTTAAAAAATAGTTTTGACTGACTACATCGATTTCATGATGTGCTAATGGGCTGTTGTGACCTGAAGTGGGATAAATAATGTTTCAATGGTCAACCCTCTTCACTGAAATCTGTCTCAGGCCACAGGCCATGTTCTGCCAGGAGTCTTCACTGGTTAGTTTGTTTGTTTGCTCATTCACTTGCAAAACCAGTCACTGCTGCCTGCTCTGCGCCAGGCCCTCTGCTGGTGCTAGAGACACAAAGGTGGGCCAGATACAGACCCTGTGCTGTGGAGTTCAGGGGCCTGGATTTGCACTGGGAGGGATGCCCCTGCCTCTGAGCTCTGAAAACACTCTCTGCTCTGTTCAGGCATTCAGCAGCAGCTGGTTGGCTGACTCCCTGACTCATCTGCCATTCATCGTGGTTTAGTCTGTACCAACCGCTGCTGAAGCTCCAATACTTTGGCTACCTGATACAAAGAGCCAACTCATTAGAAAAGACCTGATGGTGGGGAAGACTGAAGGCAGGAGGAGAAGGGGACGACAGAGGGTGAGACGGTTGGATGGTATCACGGACTCAGTGGACATGATTTGAGCAAACTCCAGGAGGCAGTGAAGGACAGGGACGCCTGGCATGCTGCAGTCCATGGGCTCAGAGAGTTGGACGTGACTGAGCAACGGAACAACAACAACCCCTCTGCTTGGCACTAGAGGTTCAATGACCAATGAGGCATGGGACACACTGGAAGTCCCAGTGTAATGGGGTCAGATGCACATCTTCTCACAGGCCTAGTGAGAGCAAACAGAGCTTGGCAGTTCTGTCCCTCTCCGTACCTACCCATTCTCCCCTCTTCGTGGGATCTGACCCTCTCTATACAATATGATCCTCTCTCTCCCTTGGGATGAATGCTCTCACCCATCCCTACTTTCTTAAAGCTCCCGTGACTCCTGAAGTCTTTTCTCTTTGGGTTCAGTGTGTTCCGTCGGCTGACTTTCATAGAACCTGTCTTTACCCAACCACTTGCCTGAGTGAGCTGATAACCTATCAGGTTTTGAGGAGCCCAAGAAGACTTAACAGCATCACATTCTTCCTCTCACCAACCCAGGGTCCTCGAACATATTCTAAACTGCTAGTCAAGTAACTTGGCGGTGGTTCTTCCTCGTCCCATAATCCGCTAACCTGTCCAGCAGTGGCAATCCACGAGTTTACAGAATTGCACTGTCTGCCCTGTGTCCAGCCCTTCTGATCCAGCCAGCTTTTTGCAAGCTAAGGGATACAATCAAAGTTACGTTGGGGGGAAACAGCTGCCTCAAGTGCTCTTGCTGCTGCTGCTGCTAAGTCGCTTCAGTTGTGTCTGACTCTGTGCGACCCCATAGATGGCAGCCCACCAGGCTCCCCCGTCCCTGGGATTCTCCAGGCAAGAACACTGGAGTGGGTTGCCATTTCCTTCTCTAATGCATGAAAGTGAAAAGTGAAAGTGAAGTCGCTCAGTCGTGTCCGACCCTTAGCGACCCCATGGACTGCAGCCTCCTAGGCTCCTCCGTCCATGGGATTTTCGAGTGCTCTCAGAGGAGGAATTATCTCATGCTGTCCTCCCCTTCCCAGCTGTCTGATCCCCAGGTACTGTTATCCGCCCTCCTTATATTGACGATCCAGCTAGGGATCCCTCTTCTGCTTGCAGACCTGAGTGTCTCCTTCCTTCCCACTCAAGGCTCCATAGAGGGCGCCCTGCACTTTATTCTCCCCATGAGTCCAGGGGAGGGACAGGTGATCCACTAGACTGAAGGGCCCCAGGCATCCAGACCCGGATCGAAAGATGGTATTCAAGCCACCTAACCTGCTGAAGGGGATTCCCCAGCCTGATCTGGGCCCTCCTACTGTAGACCTACTTGAGGTCAGCTGAAGTCACTGATACCTCTTTCACTTAATGTGGAGCTGAGCACAGCAGAGGTAGAGTGTCAGTCTGAGCTACTGTACTCATAAAACCTGTAAGAAACACCTGCTCTGGGCCCGGCATTGTGCTGGGCTCTGGGGATACGGATGAGCAAGACGAGGCCCCTGGGGGAGGCCTTCCTCACTCCCAGTCCATCTGGCAGCACTTTCGCTTCAGTTCTGAGGTGGGCTCTGCGCTTCCCTCCAAGGAGACCGGCCCGGCCCAGCTCAGCATCTTCCCTGCTTGGCGGGGCCCTCCCGTCAGTCCCCGTGGCCGCCCCTGCTCCTATGGACCAGCTGGGGCACTGCACAGAGGCATGGGAAGCCCCCAGGCACTCCTGGTGTCATCTGTGCACTGCAGCCCCTCTGGTTCCTCATCCCTGCCGTGGGCAGGCCTTGAGGAAAGGCGTTCAGGGGAGAGCCCGTGTACTGAGGACTGGCTGGCTGGCTTCTCCCATAGGACGGTGTTCCTGTCAGTTCCGATCTGGCCTTGAATCCCTCTCCATCCCATAGTCCCAGCAGGCCTCACACGTGGATCTCCCAGAGTCAGTCGCATAGCAGTGAATCGGCAGAGTGAAGCTCCTGTGCCTCACAGGAAACAGCTGGGGCTCCTTGCCAGGCTCAGAAATGCCGTTAGGTCACTGGGTGACAGCGTGCTTCTTGGAACCTGTTAAACGGGCTCCCGTTCAGACTGTACAGATTGCAGGGTAGCGTAGAGCTTCCCTGGTAGCTCAGCTGGCAAAGAATCTGCAGTGCAGGAGGCCTGGGTTTGATCCCTGGGTGGGGAAGATCCCCTGGAGGAGGGCATGGTAGCCCACTCCAGTATTCTTGCCTGGAGAATCCCATGGACAGAGGAGCCTGGTGGGCTACAGTCCAGGGGGTCGCAAAGCGTTGGGCGTGACTGAAGTGACCTGGCACACCCGTGTGCCTTGTTTGTAGGTTTCCAGTCACTTAGATTTGTTTTACATAAGAANCTCCAGTATTCTTGCCTGGAGAATCCCATGGACAGAGGAGCCTGGTGGGCTACAGTCCAGGGGGTCGCAAAGCGTTGGGCGTGACTGAAGTGACCTGGCACACCCGTGTGCCTTGTTTGTAGGTTTCCAGTCACTTAGATTTGTTTTACATAAGAATCTGGGGATACTTAGTAGTGAAGTATTGAAACACAGGAGCTGTTTCCTGCGAATCTGGACGAGTGAGGAGCTGGGCATGATGATTTAGGCAAACGTTACGTAAAAGGAATGTTTGCAGTAACATTTGGAAGCTTCTATGATCCATTCATTTTAGAGCAAATACTCTATTCCAGGCTCTGCCCTAAGTCATACAGGTTTGGAGAGATGAATGGTCTCTGCTTTCAAAGCCTCTGCTATTTAACTGAAGGTGACAGATACATAAACAATGATCTGGGAGCTGACTTCTCCTGCTTCTGCTACTAATTGATAATGTGATTTCAGCAGATAATTGAACCTCTCCGGACTCTTGAATCCTCAGTAGAAAATTACATAAAAGATACAATACATCCAACTATTCTCCGTCCCACTATCCCTCCCCACTCCTCCTTTTCTCCTTGTTTCCTTCCATCTTTTTCTTGTTCAAGGTAATATATATGCATACTTATCTTGAGCAACTACTAAATGTGAAAGTGAGTAAGATGTGGTCCTGTCGTGGCAGACTCAGTTTAGAGGGTTGGCAGATATTTACATATTCACTATATTAAGCCCTTGCCCAAAGCCACGTGCATTCAGCAGTGGCCGAGCCCGGATCTGAGACACAAGCTGGCCTTGCTCCAAAGTCCATGCTCTCTTCTCTCTGCTGAGCAGCCCATTTCTTCCAGTAGAGGTTTCTCAAGTTCCCCACCGGACAGGCTCCTTAAGGGCATGTCAGACTGTTAGAAACGATACCCAAATTCCTGGGTAGGTGCCACGTGGTCTGTGACAGTGTAAGCATCAGGCTTGGTGAAGCACCAGAGCACATGGTCCCCACTGGCACTGATCAGGATGGCATGGTGAGGACACCCCTTAATCAGAAGAGCCATCGGCAGCCAACCAGCCAGAGCCCCAGTCAGATCCCATGACAGTCCAGTAAAGAAGGGTTAAGCAAGTATTAAATAATATCTCCCTTGGTAGGAGTAATATTCCCACATCCAGTTGATTAAAAGAACTCATGCCACGGGAAGGCCCACAAGCACACATACAAAATCACACAATTGAATAAAAAGAGCAGAAAGCTTTGTACCTGGAGACAAAAGCAGAATTTCTGGCCAAGATAAATGAATAGCTTTCTCCTCACTCTGCTTCTGCTCCTGGCTCTGCAACTTCACTGGCCTATGCACTGGGGAAGATCACTTACCCTCTGAGGCTCTCAGTATTCTCAGGGTGAGCTGAAGAGGACTCTCACATACTTTCACCTCTAAGAAAGTTAAAGTTCAAATGCTCTGACACACTTGTATGACGCCGTGATTACTGGGCTCAGGGCACTCCCCTGACTTCTCTCTTCCCATCTTGTCATTGCTCCCTGTGTGGAAGGGCTGGGGCAGTCTAGGCCTTGGAGTCCCAGGTCCATCATGTCCCAGGAGAGGACCTCCTCCATGGATTCCCATCTCCTCTTTGAGGATGGTAATACCACTTCCCAAGGTGACTCCCCAGGAGTCCTTCTTAGGTTCCTGCCCCTCCCTCCTTCCACACTTTCCTGGATCACACACCTGTGTGTTCACGATTTCACCTGCCACTTGCTTGTTGATGGCGCCCGAATCAAGATCCTCAGCCCTAACTTCTGTGTGAGTTTCAGGTTTGCTTCTGAACTACAAACAGACGTTCTGGGTGATCTATTGAGGTGAGACTCCTCCTTGCCCTTGCCAGCCATCTCAGTAAGAGTCCTCTCTCTAGCATTCCTCAGACCCAGCTGATGATGAAGCTGATGACTGGCTGTGCTGATTTCCCTCTTTAAATAGAACTGGGGGGAATGTCATTCATTCTTCCTGTCCCTCCTCCCTACCCCTACCCTGTTCCCTTAGGGCAGGAACTCTCTGGCACAGAGGGCATGAACACAGAAGGCACAGTATATGACTGCTGAGCTGAACTGGGCTGACGTTTTGAGAAAGCTCTGTGTGTATCTGGCATCACTACCTTGGAAGACATTCAAAAGAAATGATCACAATGCCCTCCTGCTTAGATATCTTTCCCGAGGTCAGAGACCCTGATCTGGAGAGCAGAGCAAAGAGCGCTGCCTTTTGCTGGCTCCTGTACCCTTTCCTGGGCTTCCCTGGTGGGTCAGCAGTAAAGAATCCGCCTGCTAATGCAGGAGACCCAGGTTTGATTCCTGGGCTGGGAAGATCCCCAGGAGGAGGGCATGGCAGCCCACTCCAGTATTCTTGCCTGGAGAATCCCATGGACAGAGGAGCCTGGCAGNATGTTGGCAATTTGATCTCTGGTTCCTCTGCCTTTTCTAAAACCAGCCTGAACATCAGGAAGGTGCATTAAATGCATTTTCATTTGGGGGGATGGGATTTCTATATCTTGATTACGGTGCTGGTTATATGACCACATACAATCACCAAAATTCATCAAATTGCATGCTAAAAATTAGGCTTCAGTAAAGCTGGAAATAAACAGCTATTACGCAAATTAAAAAAACATAGGGGCAGAATAGAGTCCATTTGTAGCAATATAAAGGGGTATGGTGTTATTTATTTACAACCTAAGGTTCATTCAAAAATTTACAATTACTAGTATATTCCATATTTAGTATTAAATACTGGTATTTAATTATATTCCATAACAGAACTGCTTGTTGTTACTACATCTTTTCCTTTGGGAGTTAAAAAAAGGTGGGTCAAAATGATGAAGAAAGAAAAAATTATCAATAGGACATGAGTTACTGGGGCAGGTGTGGCAACTAGAAGTGGACTGGCTGTTACTATTCATGACTTAGCTGCAGCTAACATGTAAAAGGGCACAGATGCCTAAGGCCAGACAAGATGAACAGGACCTTGAAAACTAGGCTAAAAAATGTCCACTCAATTCATGGGACAATAGTGAGTGAAGTGAAAGTCACTCAGTCATGGTGGACTCTTTGCGACCCCATGGACTATACAGTCCATGGACTTCTCCAGGCCAGAATACTGGAGTGGGTAGCTGTTCCCTTCTCCCGGGATCTTCCCAACCTAGGGATTAAAACCCAGGTCTCCTGCATTGTAGGTGAATTCTTTTACCAGCTGAGTCACAAAGGAAGCCCAAGAATACTGGAGTAGGTAGCCTATCCCTTCTCCAGCGGATCTTCCCAACTCAGGAATCGAACCGGGGTCTCCTGCATTGCAGGAAGATTCTTTACTAACTGAGCTCTCAGGGAGAATGGGGAGGCACTAAACGTTCTTGAACAGAAAAATGTCAAGACCATATTGTTGTTGTTCAGTCACCACGTCATGTACGACTCTATGTGGCCACATGGACTGAAGCAGGCCAGGCTTCCCTGTCCCTCACCATCTCCCGGAGTTTGCCCAAGTTTATGTCCACTGCATCGGTGACGCCATCCAACCATCTCATCCCGTTGCCTTCTCTTTCTGCCTTCAATCCTTCCCAGATCACATTAGCGATCTACATATTATATAGTCATAAAAAGGAAGGAAATTCCAATACAGGCTGCAACACGCATGCACCTTAAAAATATTAAGCTAAAAGAGGCCAGACACAAAAGGACAAATAGTGTGTGATTCCACTTACCTGAAATATCTAGAATAAGCAAATAATGTTTCTTTCATAGAGACAGAAAGCAGAAAAGAGGTTATCAGGGCCTGGGGTGGGAGTCGGGGTAGGGAGGAATGGATAGTTACTGTTCATTGGGTTGCTGTTTGGGATAATGAAAAAGTATTGTGAATGTAATTAATGTCATTAAATTCTATGCTTAAAATGGCTGAAATGATAAATTGTTTGTTATATATATTTTACCACAAGGAAACCAACCAACCAAGCTAAAACAAGACTTTCATGACTGTAAGCAGAGCTAAGCTGGTTCACATCTAGATTGAAACCACCTGTCATCAATGATTAGAAACAAAACAAAATAAAATAAATGCTGGTCTAAAGTGGCTTGGTTGGCAGCACAGAAAACAGCCTTCAATTACTTCACAGGCCCAAAGACAAAAAACCCCTGAATCCAGGCCCAGGCAAAGACTTCCACATATCTCACAGCACCCAGTGATGCCAGGTACCCCAGGAGATGGTTTCAGAAATTTAACTTTTTTTTAAAGATTTTTTTTTTAATGTGGACCATTTTTAGTCTTTATTGAGTTTGTTACAATTTTGGTTTTGTTTTATGTTTTAGTTTTTTGGCCACAGACAGGCATGTGGGATCTTTGCTCCCAGGCCAGGGATTGAATCCACATCCCCTACATTAGAAGGCCCTGGACTGCCAGGAACTTCCCAGGAAATTTACCTTTAAAGCACTTACCACTGTGCTTGCTTCATTTCCCAAAGTTATTCTGGTTCTGCTGGGATCTGCTCAAAGAGAAAATAGAAGGTAAAAAGAAAACACAAAAAAGGCTTGAGAAACAAAAGGAAGTTTTTAAAGTCAAAGAACTGAAGCATTAGCCTGTATAGTGATATCAAGCTTTAATCACCTAATAACACACCTCAGCTGTTAAAGAGATTATTTCTGCTGTTTTATTCTGACTGTGAACATCTGAAAGTTAAGACATCTCTAATTCATTTATGCCAACCCATTTAGGCATCAGGAGGTAAGACACTCTACATACTCGAAAGGTTATTATCATCTTCAGCACAAGAGCTACCTGTCTGTGATTTTCCTGACAGCTATAATAGCAGGTGGAATAGCTAACCCTCCCAAAGTCAGCTGCTTATTCCCTGTCAGGGAAAACCCCAGCAGCCCACCCCTTGGGTGAGGATGGCTCTTGCCTGATTTTCTGCTGCCAGAGCCTGGGGTCCGTCTTTCCCCATTCATTCAGCATTTTAAGCAGTTGCTACTGAGCATCTTTGATGATGGTACTGAGGGTACAAGAGGCAACACATTTGACACGGTCCCTGCCCTCACCCAGCCATCACTGTTCTGATGTCTGTCTACACTCTCAATGGAGATGCCACCTGACACGTGCTCTGGACATGGTGGCCCTCCCCACTGGCTTACTCGTTTTTTTTAGAAATTGTAAGACTACACGTTCCTGTCTTGAAACTTTTCTTAGACTGTTTTTGGTGTTTCTGTTGCCCAGTATTTTAAAACTAATTTCCCACTCCCCTGGGACGTGAACCGAAGTTATGAAACGGTACATAAAATAAAATAAACGCTAAAACAAACTGCTGAAACAAAGGTAAGTGGTTACCTCTTACATAAAGGAGAAAAGGCTGAATTGTAAGACTGGAGGATTTACGTTCTTACCAAAGGAACACTTAAAATTTAACTTTAAGAAAATGGTATAGTTTAGAAAAGTTTCTGTTGAAACCAACAGGACACAGTAAATCAACTACACTCAAATTTTAAAAAATGTAAATAAATTTCTTTTATGGTATAGAACACTAAGATAAGAAGCACTAATAATGTAGGTTTTACAACATCTCCCTACAGCGGGTGATCTTTTATTCATCTTAACTCTTCTCTCTTATTCTGGTCATTGTTAGATTTCTTCACATGGAAGATCTGAGTCACTGATGTCAAAGGAAAAGGAACAAAACTAACTTTGAAAATAGAGATGACAACTTCCAAGAGACAATAAATTACATGTGAAATTTGCTCAGGATTGACTATAGGTGTATGGAAATTTTATGCAGTTGTAATGTGGGCAGTTTCAACTTTCAAAATGACTTCATTAAAAAAAATTGTTTATAAGATCTTAGGGATAACATTTCCTGTTATATTTTCATGGTTAGATTCCTAGGTGAGCCCACAGAAGCCTTCTATCTGACCCAAAACAAACTAAATAGAGGTCTAATAATGAAGCAGAGAACAACCTTTACTTCACTACAATCTTCAAAGTAGGCCTTTTTTTTGATCCCTGGCAAACTAAATGTGTAAGATTCAGTTTAGATTTATGTCTGAAGGAACAAGTAGAAAATTTTGATTCGAGGAGTATCTCTGAAAATCATCTCTAATAACTTGAAAATTATATATTTTTTCCTTTTTGTTATACTATATTTTAAATGAACACTTAAAATAAGCTTTTCAAAATTCCTACCCTTTTTTCTTGGTATACTATGCATAGATTTTTTGGTTTCTTCTAACACCTGTTCACCGTATTCTGTGATGATCTGAAAATTTAAAGCAGAGAATTTAAAGACACGAAAGATAATTTTCTTTAGATACCATCATAATGTCATTCAATTATCAATGTTCTTTCCCACAGTAATAAAGCTGAAAAGGAAAAATGCCATTTAAAAAATCCAGGTAATTTAGATAGACAGACAAACAGACATTTATATATGTCCAGGAAGATCTGGAGGGATAATGCAAATTATATCCATGATTATATTTGAGGAATAGCATTGTGAAAAGAAGAGGGAAAGGAAGCTTCAAGCTTTTAGTTATTCTAATACACATCTGCATTATTTGAATTGTTATGAGCATGTGTAACATGTAATTGTGTTTAAAAGAAAACAAACACTTGAAAACTGTTCACAGTCAGTTTCACACACACTGTACCTCTGGGGGTAGGCACTTCTGGATAAGCCGAGCTAAAGAGCCTCTAGAGAGAAGTGTTGTAGCTGAAGGACGATGTGAGGGATTCTTTTTAAATATCTGCTTGATCAGATGCTGCAGCTCATAGGAATAATGGGATGGCAGTGGATTCATGGACCCCTGACATATTTTGAGGATAAGACTTTTCCAACTATTTGCCTGAAACTAAAAAGCAAAATTGAACTGTAAAAGCAGATACAGGGAAAGAAAATGGAAATAAGAAAATACCAGCTGAACTGAATTCATATGAATTATTTTATTTTTTAAACTTTTTTTTTTTTATTTTACTTTACAGTCCTGTATTGGTTTTGGCATACATTGACATGAATCCATCATGGGTGTACATGAACTCCCAAATATGAACCCCCCCCTCACCTCTCACCCCACATCATCCCTCCGGATTATCCCCATACACCAGCCCCAAACATCCTGAATTATTTTAATTAAAAAATTTTTTTTCTTTCTAGAGGTGTTGTTAGGGTACTAGTCTGATTTTTTTTGTTGTTAATCATACTTTTCTTAGTACTTTCTGCCGGGGTCCAGCCCCGGGAGCCAGCATGAGGAATCCCACCCAATTTTCAAAAATTGCATTTTATTGAAGTATAGTTGATTTACATGGTGTTAACTGCTGCTATATAGCAAAGTAATTCAGTTATACATGTGTATACATTCGTTTTTATACTATTTTCCATTATGGCAAGCCACTCCAGTATTCTTGCCTGGAGAATCCCATGGACAGAGGAGCCTGGTAGGCCGCAGTCAATGGGGCTGCACAGAGTCGGACGTGACTGAAGCAACTTAGCACCAGACCGTTATGGTTTTATCACAGGATACTGAATATAGTTCCCCACGCTATATAGTAGGACCTTGTTGTTTAATATAAATGTAATAGTTTGCATCTGCTAGTCCCAAACTCCCCCACCCCTACCCCTGTACTATTTTAAAATCTTATGGTTGTTCAGGAAAAAGGTAAACATAAATAGTTAAAGATGATTGCATCTTGAGGAAGTCTTACCATCAGTCCCTGCATGGGTACTTTATTACTCAAATCAGTGTTTTTGCAGATACACATTTTTAATATATTTTAAAAATCAAAGCATCAATAATACATATATATAGGCTTTTAAAAATTCAAATGACCCTATGGCTGACAGTAACTGCAACGTTTCTTCACTTCCTTCCTCCTCAAAAATCCCCAGGTCTGCTTCCTGACAAAACGCACTTTAGACTTTTCCCATTTTAAACTTCTGCTGCAAAATCCTTTTTACCTTGCATGTCACCAAGGTAGTTATTATGGTTTGACAAGTAATAGAGTGGGATATAAAATGACACACCAGAATAACGTTTTAAAAGTTTTTACTGTATAATAAACATACTGCAATTAACATCAGGTTTCAGCCTTAGCAACACTTATGTGAGAACATGATGGCATTCTGCCTTGGGGGTGTATCACCCTACTAATACATACAAGTGAAGATATGAAAAAGGACTTAGCCCGGCACAACCAAACGCTGCCTTTTCCATGCTGCATGCCATACTTACTGGATGCTTCAGGGTACAGAGTTCATAGAGAATGCATCCCAAGGACCAGATGTCACTGGAAGCAAAAGAAGCAATGTAATGAGTGGGTTATGAGTTATCACACAAAAATATATGTATTTTCCAATACTCCAAATGAAAAATTACCCTACCTTTAATAAGAGCAGATATTATTGGGACTTCTTAGTTACTGAAATAAAATATGCGGCAAGTTTGATCCAACACTTAGACCACTTACTCACAGTGATGGTCACAGAAAAACTCCCTGCTCCCCAAACCCTGCCCCTCCAAATCCAGTGGTTCAGGTATCACTTCAGTAGTACTGGGGGTAAGAGGAATATCCGCGGACTCAGATTATCATAGTTGGAAGAAGGGCTTTAGAAGTAACCCTGTACAGCCTCCAGACTGGGCTCACCAGGCCTTTGGTCTCACCTCCTGATTGACAGCTCAGTGTTCCCCCTGGCTGCCTCTAGGGGGCGCATTCTTATTCTTCTGCGAAAGCTCTTCAGAGCTCAGCAGAGTTCTACACTTTGCCCTACACGCCCACCCTTCTTCAAACTAAACACCTCCACTTCCCTCCATCATTCTCACCACCCAGTTGTCATCCTCCAGACTTTTTATAGAGGATAGTCTTTTCACTTTAACAAGGTTTTTTTTAAAACCAATTATTTCCCCCAACTTTTAATTTTTCAAAGCTTGAAACCTACAGAAAAGTTTTAAAGGCCCAAACGCTGCTTCCTAATATCCCCAGTCATTAGCATCTGCCTGCTGGCCCCTCTTCTGTCTACATCTGAACCTCTTGAAAGAAAGGTTTCAGATGTCAAACACTTCACCCCTAAGCATGTCAGCATACACAGCCTAAGAGCAAGGACACTCTCCTGCATGAATACAGTACCATTATCGCATCCAAGAAATCGAACTTTAACTCAATACTATTGTCTAGCATTTTGTTCAAACTCAGGTTTTCCCCAATTATCCCAGGAAGTTCCTTCATAGCTGTTCTGTCTCCAGTTCAGTCAACTTCACCTTACAGGAGTCTATTTAGTATGGAGCGTTGCTGTTGTTCTGTGTTGCTAAGTTGTGTCCGACTCTTTTGCAACCCCATGGACTGTAGCCCGCCAGGCTCCTCTGTCCATGGGATTCTCCAGGCAAGCTGCCATTTCCTTCTCCAGGGGATCTTCACAACCCAGGGATCAAACCCACATTTCCTGTACTGGCAGGTGGATTCTTTACCACTGAGACACCTGGGAAAGCCCACAGTATGGATTGCCATACCCTTTTTAGAAAGCAACTTGGCAGGAGGTAACAAAAGCCTTTAGGTGTTTCTGCTTCTAGGAATTCATGCCAAGAATGTGACACTTTTATGTATTAAAAGGCATAGTAATTCAGAGTCTGTAGGAGTTTAGGACACTGAAAACTAGAACCATATCAAAAAGCCAACAACAGGGGAATGGGAAATAAATTTTGGACGAGCCATATATTAAAATATTATGCAATGATTAACAATAATCATGAAGAGTATAAATACAGGGTAAAATGCATATGATATAATGCAAAGTGAAAAAATAGGATACTAAATTATATAGAGTATATAAACTAAGTTTAGGGAAAAAAGAGAATGGCCGGGGAAAAACCCAAAATGTTATCGATAGTTTCTGTAAAACTGGGTGATCACCATGTCCTTTCTTGTATATCTCTCATTTCCAACCCACTCACTGCCCATCCATTCCATCAATGAACACATTTTACTTACATTCAGAAAAAAAATTACATTTTAAATTATAAGGACTTCATATTATCTTCCCATGATCAACGACCTATCAGTCAAGTGCTTATTATCTAGCCCTTTACAGGTCAACTCAATGACATTTGGTTCCCAAATTTTGCTGCAGCTAGGAATTACGTGGTGATCCTGGAAAACGATTGATACCTGGTTCCCACTCCCAGACATTCACATTTAACTGGCATGGCTACGACCTGAGCTTCAGGATTTTTAAAGTTGAGAGCAGCAAAGTAAGAGAAGCAGTAAGAGAATCATACTATCCCCAGAAATGATTAACTTTTCTTTCGGCATTTACATGTAGCTCCTCTCAGCTCTGATGAAAACAGCTGGAAAATTTATGACTTTCACCTAGAGGCCTGGGAACTTCAGTTCTACACTGCTTTCTTTTAACAACCAGACTTCATCTGTAGGCTACAGTACCAGCACCCAACGGTCACCCCTTCACCAACTACATACGTCACTTACCTTTTATTGTTATAAGGCATGTTTTCCCAAATTTCGGGGGGCACATAATAAGGTGTTCCCACGTATGTACAAGCAAACGCCATGGGACTGAAAAAAAGGTACAGAACGATCACAGAGCATTTCTGAACCATCACGTTTTGGCAACAGTCACTTCTACACAACAGAGAGAGACATGCGTACCTCGAGAGAAGACGGGCAGAGCCAAAATCACCCAGTTTTACTTTTCCGTCTTGGGTGAGGAAGACATTCTGCATTGAAAAAGAAGAGCTCCGATCACATCTGCCATATTTCAAACACAAGACAGAGCGCTCCAAGAGAAGCTGTCTTTCAAAGGCTGCTGATGGTGGAGATTATACATAGAAACGCTGATAGCCAAGTCCCCGAATGGAACACAAAACGACGAGGCATCCTCTGGACAGCGACGTTCCCCTGCTTGGGAATTCGGGATGACTGCTTAGAAATCTAAGGCAAGCGTCACACCGTATCAGCAGACCCTGATCAACCAAGCAGGGAGACTGTTCAGGGTAACTCCAGACGGCAGGCTCCAGTCTCAATCATTTTCCATCTGCGAATACATGGTCTTAGGAAGCAGTCTCTAAGAGAGCTGGAACATATTAACATACACTACTAAAGAGATTTACTGACCCATTTTCAGGTCGTACTTTATTGTGCTAGCAGCATGAATATTATATTAAGAAATATTTCTGGACTTCCTTGGCAGTCCAGGGGTTAAGAATCGGTGCTTCCAATGCAGGGCACATGGGCTGAACCCATGGTCGGGGAACTAAGATACCACATGCCTTGGGGTGCAGGCAAAAAAAGAAATATTTCTAAAGATTAAATGCACCCAAAAGAAAACAGAATTAAAACAGAAAAAGGATCGAAAGAAATAGTTTTCAACTTTTTTTTAGGCCCCAAATGTATTCCATTTACCTTGGACTTGATGTCTCTGTGTAACACACGTTTCTTGTGAATGTGATTTACTCCAAGACACATCTGTGTAAACCAATGAAGTATCTGTAAAAAAAAAAAAAAAAACCCCCCCCTCACCTCTCACCCCACATCATCCCTCCGGATTATCCCCATACACCAGCCCCAAACATCCTGAATTATTTTAATTAAAAAATTTTTTTTCTTTCTAGAGGTGTTGTTAGGGTACTAGTCTGATTTTTTTTGTTGTTAATCATACTTTTCTTAGTACTTTCTGCCGGGGTCCAGCCCCGGGAGCCAGCATGAGGAATCCCACCCAATTTTCAAAAATTGCATTTTATTGAAGTATAGTTGATTTACATGGTGTTAACTGCTGCTATATAGCAAAGTAATTCAGTTATACATGTGTATACATTCGTTTTTATACTATTTTCCATTATGGCAAGCCACTCCAGTATTCTTGCCTGGAGAATCCCATGGACAGAGGAGCCTGGTAGGCCGCAGTCAATGGGGCTGCACAGAGTCGGACGTGACTGAAGCAACTTAGCACCAGACCGTTATGGTTTTATCACAGGATACTGAATATAGTTCCCCATGCTATATAGTAGGACCTTGTTGTTTAATATAAATGTAATAGTTTGCATCTGCTAGTCCCAAACTCCCCCACCCCTACCCCTGTACTATTTTAAAATCTTATGGTTGTTCAGGAAAAAGGTAAACATAAATAGTTAAAGATGATTGCATCTTGAGGAAGTCTTACCATCAGTCCCTGCATGGGTACTTTATTACTCAAATCAGTGTTTTTGCAGATACACATTTTTAATATATTTTAAAAATCAAAGCATCAATAATACATATATATAGGCTTTTAAAAATTCAAATGACCCTATGGCTGACAGTAACTGCAACGTTTCTTCACTTCCTTCCTCCTCAAAAATCCCCAGGTCTGCTTCCTGACAAAACGCACTTTAGACTTTTCCCATTTTAAACTTCTGCTGCAAAATCCTTTTTACCTTGCACGTCACCAAGGTAGTTATTATGGTTTGACAAGTAATAGAGTGGGATATAAAATGACACACCAGAATAACGTTTTAAAAGTTTTTACTGTATAATAAACATACTGCAATTAACATCAGGTTTCAGCCTTAGCAACACTTATGTGAGAACATGATGGCATTCTGCCTTGGGGGTGTATCACCCTACTAATACATACAAGTGAAGATATGAAAAAGGACTTAGCCCGGCACAACCAAACGCTGCCTTTTCCTTGCTGCATGCCATACTTACTGGATGCTTCAGGGTACAGAGTTCATAGAGAATGCATCCCAAGGACCAGATGTCACTGGAAGCAAAAGAAGCAATGTAATGAGTGGGTTATGAGTTATCACACAAAAATATATGTATTTTCCAATACTCCAAATGAAAAATTACCCTACCTTTAATAAGAGCAGATATTATTGGGACTTCTTAGTTACTGAAATAAAATATGCGGCAAGTTTGATCCAACACTTAGACCACTTACTCACAGTGATGGTCACAGAAAAACTCCCTGCTCCCCAAACCCTGCCCCTCCAAATCCAGTGGTTCAGGTATCACTTCAGTAGTACTGGGGGTAAGAGGAATATCCGCGGACTCAGATTATCATAGTTGGAAGAAGGGCTTTAGAAGTAACCCTGTACAGCCTCCAGACTGGGCTCACCAGGCCTTTGGTCTCACCTCCTGATTGACAGCTCAGTGTTCCCCCTGGCTGCCTCTAGGGGGCGCATTCTTATTCTTCTGCGAAAGCTCTTCAGAGCTCAGCAGAGTTCTACACTTTGCCCTACACGCCCACCCTTCTTCAAACTAAACACCTCCACTTCCCTCCATCATTCTCACCACCCAGTTGTCATCCTCCAGACTTTTTATAGAGGATAGTCTTTTCACTTTAACAAGGTTTTTTTTAAAACCAATTATTTCCCCCAACTTTTAATTTTTCAAAGCTTGAAACCTACAGAAAAGTTTTAAAGGCCCAAACGCTGCTTCCTAATATCCCCAGTCATTAGCATCTGCCTGCTGGCCCCTCTTCTGTCTACATCTGAACCTCTTGAAAGAAAGGTTTCAGATGTCAAACACTTCACCCCTAAGCATGTCAGCATACACAGCCTAAGAGCAAGGACACTCTCCTGCATGAATACAGTACCATTATCGCATCCAAGAAATCGAACTTTAACTCAATACTATTGTCTAGCATTTTGTTCAAACTCAGGTTTTCCCCAATTATCCCAGGAAGTTCCTTCATAGCTGTTCTGTCTCCAGTTCAGTCAACTTCACCTTACAGGAGTCTGTTTAGTATGGAGCGTTGCTGTTGTTCTGTGTTGCTAAGTTGTGTCCGACTCTTTTGCAACCCCATGGACTGTAGCCCGCCAGGCTCCTCTGTCCATGGGATTCTCCAGGCAAGCTGCCATTTCCTTCTCCAGGGGATCTTCACAACCCAGGGATCAAACCCACATTTCCTGTACTGGCAGGTGGATTCTTTACCACTGAGACACCTGGGAAAGCCCACAGTATGGATTGCCATACCCTTTTTAGAAAGCAACTTGGCAGGAGGTAACAAAAGCCTTTAGGTGTTTCTGCTTCTAGGAATTCATGCCAAGAATGTGACACTTTTATGTATTAAAAGGCATAGTAATTCAGAGTCTGTAGGAGTTTAGGACACTGAAAACTAGAACCATATCAAAAAGCCAACAACAGGGGAATGGGAAATAAATTTTGGACGAGCCATATATTAAAATATTATGCAATGATTAACAATAATCATGAAGAGTATAAATACAGGGTAAAATGCATATGATATAATGCAAAGTGAAAAAATAGGATACTAAATTATATAGAGTACATAAACTAAGTTTAGGGAAAAAAGAGAATGGCCGGGGAAAAACCCAAAATGTTATCGATAGTTTCTGTAAAACTGGGTGATCACCATGTCCTTTCTTGTATATCTCTCATTTCCAACCCACTCACTGCCCATCCATTCCATCAATGAACACATTTTACTTACATTCAGAAAAAAAATTACATTTTAAATTATAAGGACTTCATATTATCTTCCCATGATCAACGACCTATCAGTCAAGTGCTTATTATCTAGCCCTTTACAGGTCAACTCAATGACATTTGGTTCCCAAATTTTGCTGCAGCTAGGAATTACGTGGTGATCCTGGAAAACGATTGATACCTGGTTCCCACTCCCAGACATTCACATTTAACTGGCATGGCTACGACCTGAGCTTCAGGATTTTTAAAGTTGAGAGCAGCAAAGTAAGAGAAGCAGTAAGAGAATCATACTATCCCCAGAAATGATTAACTTTTCTTTCACAAAGTGAAAAAATAGGATACTAAATTATATAGAGTATATAAACTAAGTTTAGGGAAAAAAGAGAATGGCCGGGGAAAAACCCAAAATGTTATCGATAGTTTCTGTAAAACTGGGTGATCACCATGTCCTTTCTTGTATATCTCTCATTTCCAACCCACTCACTGCCCATCCATTCCATCAATGAACACATTTTACTTACATTCAGAAAAAAAATTACATTTTAAATTATAAGGACTTCATATTATCTTCCCATGATCAACGACCTATCAGTCAAGTGCTTATTATCTAGCCCTTTACAGGTCAACTCAATGACATTTGGTTCCCAAATTTTGCTGCAGCTAGGAATTACGTGGTGATCCTGGAAAACGATTGATACCTGGTTCCCACTCCCAGACATTCACATTTAACTGGCATGGCTACGACCTGAGCTTCAGGATTTTTAAAGTTGAGAGCAGCAAAGTAAGAGAAGCAGTAAGAGAATCATACTATCCCCAGAAATGATTAACTTTTCTTTCCGCATTTACATGTAGCTCCTCTCAGCTCTGATGAAAACAGCTGGAAGATTTATGACTTTCACCTAGAGGCCTGGGAACTTCAGTTCTACACTGCTTTCTTTTAACAACCAGACTTCATCTGTAGGCTACAGTACTAGCACCCAACGGTCACCCCTTCACCAACTACATACGTCACTTACCTTTTATTGTTATAAGGCATGTTTTCCCAAATTTCGGGGGGCACATAATAAGGTGTTCCCACGTATGTACAAGCAAACGCCATGGGACTGAAAAAAAGGTACAGAACGATCACAGAGCATTTCTGAACCATCACGTTTTGGCAACAGTCACTTCTACACAACAGAGAGAGACATGCGTACCTCGAGAGAAGACGGGCAGAGCCAAAATCACCCAGTTTTACTTTTCCGTCTTGGGTGAGGAAGACATTCTGCATTGAAAAAGAAGAGCTCCGATCACATCTGCCATATTTCAAACACAAGACAGAGCGCTCCAAGAGAAGCTGTCTTTCAAAGGCTGCTGATGGTGGAGATTATACATAGAAACGCTGATAGCCAAGTCCCCGAATGGAACACAAAACGACGAGGCATCCTCTGGACAGCGACGTTCCCCTGCTTGGGAATTCGGGATGACTGCTTAGAAATCTAAGGCAAGCGTCACACCGTATCAGCAGACCCTGATCAACCAAGCAGGGAGACTGTTCAGGGTAACTCCAGACGGCAGGCTCCAGTCTCAATCATTTTCCATCTGCGAATACATGGTCTTAGGAAGCAGTCTCTAAGAGAGCTGGAACATATTAACATACACTACTAAAGAGATTTACTGACCCATTTTCAGGTCGTACTTTATTGTGCTAGCAGCATGAATATTATATTAAGAAATATTTCTGGACTTCCTTGGCAGTCCAGGGGTTAAGAATCGGTGCTTCCAATGCAGGGCACATGGGCTGAACCCATGGTCGGGGAACTAAGATACCACATGCCTTGGGGTGCAGGCAAAAAAAGAAATATTTCTAAAGATTAAATGCACCCAAAAGAAAACAGAATTAAAACAGAAAAAGGATCGAAAGAAATAGTTTTCAACTTTTTTTTAGGCCCCAAATGTATTCCATTTACCTTGGACTTGATGTCTCTGTGTAACACACGTTTCTTGTGAATGTGATTTACTCCAAGACACATCTGTGTAAACCAATGAAGTATCTGTAAAAAAAAAAAAAAAAAAGCATGCAAGAATGCAATAACTGGGGCATGGTAACCCCAAATTCTTAAGAATCATCTTTAGGCCTTAAGCTGACCTGGGTTTTACATAATGTAAATACAGAACTAAAAATTACATAGTTCAACTAAGTAAGATTCATTGCTGTCTGGAGAAATTGAGAAAAGCTGTGAATCAATCCCAATGTATTATCATCTCATGAATGATCCATGCAGCTTGCAGGATCTTAGCTCTCTGACCAGGGATTGAACCAGGGTTCTCGGCAGTGAAAGGGTGGAGTCCTAACCATCGGACAGCCAGGGAATTTCCAACAATTTATTTTAATAAAACTCCCACTATATTTTTCTTGTATTTAACCAAATAAAAATATTTCTTAAATACACATATAAAAGTAGTTCACCACTTAAAATGAATATGCTATAACTTTTTATAGTGTAATCATGACATCAGATTCATCCACTTTTTCAGAATATTCAGATATTAACATTAAAATATTTCATTATATTTCCAACAATCTTTGGAAGCCAAGGCTGGCCTCCTACAATGGAACCCATATTCTTAACAACACAACTTCTAAATGAAAAATATTTATACTAATATACTCTTAAAACATGTTATACCCTATATCAAACTTAGCCCCAATAAAGCTATTTAAATATTTTCCTTGGTTAATTCATTCCAATAATATTTAATATGCAACTTTCTACTAAAAAGGCACTAAGCATTTAAAGAGAATATGCTAAACTGTGAAAGAAAAGAGACGAAGAATAGGCACTCTTGAAAAACAGAAATGCAGGTTTCATCCTTCAGATGATGGAGAATTACAAAAGAAATCCAGGTGCCTTCTAAAATTTCAATACAAAAAGTAAAAATTTTAAATATCTGGTACAAAATATGATGGGTAAGACAACTGTGAAATTCTAAACATGGAAGCAGTTATTCTTTGATATTTCATAAGCCTATACCTGCTGCTGCTAAGTCCCATCAGTCGTGTCCCACTCTGTGTGACCCCATAGACGGCAGCCCACCAGGCTCCCCCATCCCTGGGATACTCCAGGCAAGAACACTGGAGTGGGTTGCCATTTCCTTCTCCAGTGCATGAAAATGAAAAATGAAAGTGAAGTCGCTCAGTCGTGTCCAACTCCTAGCGACCCCATGGACTGCAGCCCACCAGGCTCCTCCGTCCATGGGATTTTCCAGGCAAGAGAACTGGAGTGGGGTGTCACTGCTTTCTCCGAAGCCTATACCTACTTTACCTCTTAAAAACATCCCAGGCAGTCACATCCTGACAACACACTAACGAACATCATGGATACACAAAGTCATTACTAATGTGCTAGGTAACCACAGACAGCAATGTTTTTAACTTATTCAAATTTTATGAGAGAAGTTGCTTCTAAACCTTGAGGGAAACTTGGGGACTTCCCTGGTGGTTCAGTGGTTAAGACTCTGCTCCCAGTGCAGGGCACACTAGTTTGATCCCTGGTCAGGGAACTAAGATGCTGTATGCTGCCCGGTGGGCTTCCCTGGTGGCTAAGCTGGTAAAGAATCTGCCCGCAATGTGGGAAACCTGGGTTCGATCCCTGGGTTGGGACGATTCCCCCGGAGAAGGGAACGGCTACCCACTCCAGTATTCTGGCCTGGAGAATTCCATGGACTGTGTAATCCATGGGGTTGAAAAGAGTTGGACACAACTGAGCAACTTTCACTTTCAATTTCATGCTACCTGCTATGGCCAAAAGAAAAAAAGAATTAAAACAAACAAACCTTGAGGGAAACTTATGTAAGTTAGTCTCTTACCATATCTTCAGGAAACAACTTCCCTTTCTGATGTTTAATCTTCTGCATTAGGTCCCCTCCATCACAATATTCCATTACAATGTACAGATGTCCTTCAGCTGCAACAAATTAAAGACTCTTAGGAAAGTCCCAGTGGCTGTGAATTCTGAATGAAATTCAGAAATGCATGTATTGGGGGAAATTCACATTTACCTTCAAATGATTCTTTAAAGGCAACAATATTGGGGTGTTTCATTTTGGCTAACAGAACAGCCTCCTTCCTAGAAGTCCGTGTGTCAGACAAAGACTAGAAGGTTTCAAGAAGTGTAAATGTAGTACTTCATTTAAAAACTGACAGTAAAACAGTATTATAGTAGCTTGTGTGATATTTTAATGTGACACAATTGAAACTGTGTCTCTTTCATTCAGGCATAATTTTATAGCACTGTTCAGTTCAGTTCAGTCGCTCAGTCGTGTCTGACTCTTTGCAAGCACTGTACTTTGACCCAACCTAAGTTTATCAAATCCCACGAGGAAACATGTGGGGATTTTTCAACTATGGCTATACGTATTTTGCCTGCTTAAGCTGACCTCTTACATCTTTACAAGCATAGAATGTAAACTAGTTTTAACATTAACCTAAGCACAGAAGGATTGGAGGCAGGAGGAGAAGAGGACGACAGAGGATGAGATGGCTGGATGGCATCACCGACTCGATGGACATGAGTTTGAGCGAACTCCGGGAGTTGGTGATGGACAAGGAGGCCTGGCGTGCTGCGATTCATGGGGTCGCAAGGAGTCGGACACGACTGAGCGACTGAACTGAACTGAACTGAAGCATAAGCTGACTTGTGCTTAGGGGCAGTATGCCATCAACCACTGGAGCTTCCTGGGTGGGGAATTCCCTGGAGGAGGGCATGGCAACCCACTCCCGTATTCTTGCCTGGAGAATCCCATGGACAGAGAAGCCTGATGGGATACAGTGCATGGGGTCACAGAGTTAGATACAACTGAAGCGACTGAGCAGAAGCAGGAAGCACAGAAGACAGATCAAGACCGTGTAAAGCTAGTGAATAAACCTGTTAAATCCTTAAGAACTTGCTTTCCGATACAAACAACATGTACACTTTCAACATGAGCTAACTGCTTTAGCAGTGACCTTGGGAAGCCTTATTTCCTTCATGGCAAACATCCGATTACTGCTCTCCTGCTGAACCAAAAGGGCTCTGCCGAAGGAGCCCTCCCCGAGGACTCTCAGGACCCTATAGCCGTCCATGCTGGGCACCCCACAGCTGGGTCTACTCCCGCAGTCACCGCCGGCTCTCCCAACCTGCATTCAAAATCAGAAATAAGGGGGAATTCAATTTATTTTCAAAAGGCAGAATGAATTCAAAGTAGCTCTATCCCCACGATAGAACAGCTTATTCCCTTTATTCATTCAACAGGTGGACATGGAGTATCCATGCCAGGTTTTATAATCCTGAAAAAATCTCACGGCCCCAGCCATCACTCACATTCCAGGTGAGACCACGGACCTCAAAAATGCAGGGTAGTGGGTCTTACCGGAAAAGCCACGCTGGCCTCTGGTAGAGGTATCCTGGGGAATTAGGAAGATGATACTCAGGCTGAAGCCTGAGTGGAAGATATCTAGACAAAGAGGAAGAGTGATGGAGGCAGGAGGGAATAGCCTATTTAAGAGCAAAAGAGTTTGTTTCAATTCAAGGACTTGAAAGAGGGCAGTAAGGCAGGTAAGGCAGACTGGGCCTAGTAAGCTAAGCTCAGGTTGGTGGATT
The DNA here is from genome assembly GCA_006410675.1 of Oreotragus oreotragus. Taxonomy (NCBI): domain Eukaryota; kingdom Metazoa; phylum Chordata; class Mammalia; order Artiodactyla; family Bovidae; genus Oreotragus; species Oreotragus oreotragus. The sequence continues at coordinate 26,784 of SJYX01004200.1, read as the reverse complement.
TTTATCCTCTAGTGATGAACGAGCTCTCTGAAGGGTTTAAACTGAGAGAGCAGATTTACATCTTAGAAAAATTACTCATGCTGGCTGCAGAGCAATGGACCAGACAGGGGAGAGGGGAGGAGGGCCAGAGCAGGATTCCTACCATAGAAAAGGCAGGAATCTGATGACGGAACGGAATAGGGCGGTGACAATGGGGATGAAGGGGGCTTCCCTGGTGGCTCAGTGGTAAAGAATCTGCCTGTCAATGCAGGAGACCTGGGTTTGATCCCTAGGTCAGGAAGATCCCCCAAAGAAGGGAATGGCAACCCACTCCAGTATTCTTGCTTGGGAAATCCCATGGACAGGGGAAGCCGGTGGGCTACAGTCCATGGGGTTGCAGAGTCTGGCACGACTGAGCGCGCACACACACACACACACACACACACGAAATGGGGATGAAGACAACAGGAAAGAAACATGTGAAAGAACTAGCAAGATTTTGGGTAACGGATTTCTGGGAGACAAGTAGGGAGAAGGGGACTAAGGAGACTGGTTTCTGGTATAAATTGGGCAAGTATTGATACCATTCTCTAAGAAAAAGGAAAGGCATGATGGTTGCACGCCTGTTTTTTGGGTTTGATTTTTCTGACCGTGGGAGTCTGGTAGGGTGTGGTGGGGAAAGATGTAGAGGAGACATACTTCTTTGGGGATATGCTGAATTAGAGGTGCCTGGGACAAAGACATGTTAAACAGAGTCCTTGAGCCTCAGTCTTCCTTTATATTTCCTGGGTGAAGCAGCTTCTGGATCTCCTAATACATTAGAGATGAATATTCCCTGGTACATAGGGGGCCCTGAATAAATGGCAGCTATTATTAGTATTTGAGGGCTTCCCAGATGGCACCTAGTGATAAAGAATCACTGTCAATATAGGACACAGGAGACGCGGGTTCCATCCCTGGGCTGGGAAGGGCCCCTGGAGAAGGAAATGGCAACCTATTCCAGAATCCTGGAAAATTCCACTGACAGAGGAATCTAGCGTGCTACAGTCCCTGGGGCCACAGAGTCAGACACAACTGAGCACAGATTATTAGTATTAAACCTTAGAAAGGTGATGCTTTTTTTTTTTTTCATTACCAAAACACACTGGAATGAGCTTATTCAATTGTCACAAAACTTACTTGGAGTGTTTTATTTTCATAAAAATCAGACCACAAAGATTATGAGGTCCAGAGAGCAAAGGCCGGTAAAGCAAAACCACAAACCAAGACCTACAGTTCTTAACTAGGAAACTCTCACTAGGAAAATAGAAATATTTTCTCCATACAACGAAATCAAGTGCACGGTCTTCAAAAACAATTCCTTTCTAAGACAATTAGGTCTCTCACCATACGACCTGAAGGGAAAAAGTTCTTTGCCGCTCTTCTAAGTGACCCCTGGCACTACGTGATTTGACAGAGATCTAGTTTTCCTATATATTTTGTTGTTGTTGTTTACTTTGGGTCTTTATTCCATGAATGGACAATAAATAATAAGCAAGAGCAACCTCTGACTTTTCTTAGCTGAAAATTACATTTGGCCCTTGCTGCCAACATTTGCCCCTGTTACTCAGTGATACACCCCTAAACTCATTAAGGGCTTCCCCAGTGGCGCAGCCCCGATAAAGTACCCGCCTGCAATGCAGGGGAGCGCGGTTCGATACCTGGGTGGGGAAGATCCCCTGAAGGAGGAAATGGCAACCCACTCCAGTGTTCTTGCCTGGAGAATCCCATGGACAGAGGAGCCTGGCGGGCTGCAGTCCACGGGGTCGCAGTCCCACGCGGCTTAGAGACTAAACAACAAACTCATTTAAAAAAAAAAAAAAAACTGTACAGTATATGCTCTGAATGTGACAAAAAGCGTCCCTTCCCAAGACTATACCGATCAAAAGCCAATACAGTGATTTGCAAATGCAAATATAGGATGCCTATGGGGTCGCACAGAGTCGGACACGACTGAAGCGACTTAGCAGCAGCAGCAGCAGCATAGAATGTGTGCGCGGTCCGATCCTCATGCACGAGAAGCCGCTCCGCCTCGCAGCCCGGCCCGCGCTGCCCCCGCCACCCCCGGGCCTGGGTCCGCCATCGCCGAAGCGCGGGTCCCGCTTGCCCCCTCCCCGTGTGCGCCGCCCGCCGCTCTCGCGCCCGAGGAGGGGGTTTGTCCGCTCACCGGCTTCCCCCGCGACCCGGGTAGGCTCCCGGGTCCCGAGCCCGGAGCGCTTCCGGGGGGCGGGCCAGCGGGTAGTCTCTCGGGTTGCCGGCGAAGGAAGCGTCCCGGGGCGGTCGGGCGGGCGGCGCTGTTCTCAGCGCAGCCGGGCCCACGAAGGGTGAGTTTTCTCAGAGATGTTCCACGTCGCTCCAGAGCAATGCCAGTAATATCGAGCAGGAGTGTCCTTCTCATAACCCAAGTTCTGTCTCCAGTTAAAGCCAACAGTGCATGTAGGTAAGTTTCATGGGTGCAGCACTCAAGTTCACTAGCTGTGTGTCAGAGACGTTGCAAGGATAGCCTCAAAAGTTGGCCGAGTCACAAAGTCTGAAGAGAGCCTATTGTGTTTAGCAGCAGAACGTCATAGGTGATCTTGAAGAAAGTAGTCTGGATGCGATGAGGGAGATTACAATAGCTGAAGTGGGACTGTCAGAGGAATCAAGGAGCGTAGGATATTTTCAAGATACTTGGCCATAGGGATTGGCCATGTGGTCCAGTGGTTAGGACTCTGGGCTCCCAAAGCAGGGAGCTGGGATTTGATCCCTTGTCAGAGGAATAGATCCCACTTGGTGCCACTAAGACCTGGAGCGACCAAGAAAAAAAAAAAAATACTTAGCCATAAAGAGAAGGAGAAAGGGTGATAACCATGGGGTAGAGGAAAGCACACGCTTATATACAAGTATTCTGTTAATGGGGAAATCGTAGTTATGTGTTGACGGATAATATAAACCGATGAAAAGGAAAGAGAGGCTGAAAATGCTAGAGGCAAGGGAACCAGGAAGGTCTAGTTGAGATGAAGAGGTGGCTTCCAGAGCCCAGGAAGAGGATTAGCATTGGACTAGATGAGGAACAAACACGTTTGCTTTGGAGACCAGCAGAGGAAATAAAAATGTGGATGGATGTACATAATATTAGAGAAAAAGAAGGAGAGGGGATCTTGACAGTCTCCATGTTCTCTATGAAATAGAAAATTGTCATCTATAGACTATGGAAATCTTGAAGATTTTTTTAAGTTAGGATTTTTTTTTACTTATTTATTAGTTCTTATACTTATTTATTTTATACAGTAAAATTCTGAGTGGTGAAGTTTTGAGTATTGTTTTCAAAACACAAAGTGAAGCTATTGTGGGCAAAGGTGATATAGCAGCTAAGAGGTGATTCCAGTCCACAGTTATGTAGTTGTTTCCAGGAGTGAGAATTTTGAATCATCCTGAACCTGGGATTATGCAGTTAACAGAATTATACTAGGACTGGGCTTCCCCAGTGGCTCAGCGGTAAAAAAAACTGTTTGCAGTGCAGGAGACCCAGGAGACGTAGTTTTCAATCACTGGGTCAGGAAGATTCCCCTGGAGAAGGGCATGGCGACCCACTCCAGTATTCTTGCCTGGAGAATCCTATGGACAGAGGAGCCTGGCGGGCTACAGTCCATGGGGTTGCAAAGAGTTGGACACGACTGAAGCTACTGAGCACAAGCATATTAGGACTAGGGAGCTAAGGGTGCTGATGTCAGGGTGACTGACGTGACACACCTCGGGGTCTAGACCAAATATCCCTGGGAAGGAAGTGAGGTGGAGAACGGCACCATCCAGTCTGTAGGCTCCAGACACGCATGGCTCCTGAGCACAGGAAAAGTACTGCTGGTGCAAATAGAAATGTGCTGTAGTGTAAAATACACACAGGATTTCAGAGTGCCCCAGCACTTAAGAAAATAAAATCAGGTGGTGATGGCTGGCCACAGAATTCCTCCCCGCTGGTTGGGAACAAGGCAAGACTTCTTGCCAGCCCATTCCTATCAGCATTCTACTGGGCGGGGGTGGGGTAGGGGATTTAACTTGCTCATAAGAGAAAGAAAGAAAGGGCATAAATATTAGAATGAAAGAAATAATATTGTCATTGCTCACAAATGATAAGATTATATGTGTGAAAGATAACCTATAAATGTTAGTTGCTAAATGAATTTGGCGAGATTAGTAGGTGAAAGATAACGCTCAAAATTTTATTGCATTTATTTATGCCAGTTTAGAAAAAAAGTAAAATACCAAAGTGAAAGCATCCATTGCTCAGTTGTGTCCGACTCTGTGCAACCACCTGGCCTGTAGCCTGCCAGACTCTTCTGTCCATAGAATTCTCCAGGCAAGAATACTGAAGTGGGTTGCCATTTCCTTCTCAAAGGGAATCTTCTAAACACAGGGATCGAACCTGAGTCTCCTGCATTGCAAGCAGATTCTTTACCATCTGAGCCATCTGGGCCCAAAATTCAAAAAGAAAAGAGTAATATGTACCATTGATCATTTTGTTTATTTATTAATGAGCTTCCCTGGTGGCTCAGACGGTAAAGAATTTTGGTTTTTTGGTTTATTTTATCTTTTAAAAAATACTAGAGGGAATTCCTGGTGGTACAATGGTTAGGGCTCTGTGCTCTCACTGCCAAGGGCTCAGATTTAATCTCTGGTCGGTAAACTAAAATCCCACAAGCTACTTGGTACAAACAAAAAATAAATGAAAATAGAAATTGGCCTAAATGGTCTCGATGATGAACTAGGTTTGAATGAAGTCAAAGAACCACCATGGAGGGGGCAAGGGAGACAGCTGGCAGGAGAGGAGTCATGAAGAGAAAGGGACCATAGTCTTAAGATTTCAGAGGTGGTGCCAGTCTTTGGGACCCAAAATCCGTGTAGGAATCCGTGTAGGAATTGCTGAAGTGGGAGGCACAGTTCATTGAAGTGAGAGGGGAGGATCATCGGAGGGCATTACCAGGGAGAGACAGCTGGTTCGGGGTTGCTCTCAGTCTTGTTGACAGTTTGGACTGGATGATTCTTTGTTATGGTGGGGGGGGAGGGGCGGTTGCCTTGTGCGTTTTAGGTTGTTTAGCAGTATCTCTAGGGCTGCAACCCACTCCAGTATTCTTGCCTGGAAAATCCCATGGTTGGAGGAGCCTGATAGGTTACAGTCCATGGGGTCGCAGAGTCGGACACGACTGAGCAACTTCACTAGGACTTCCCTGGTGGCTGAGGTGGTAAAGAGTCTGCCTGCGATGCAGGACACCTGGGTTCGATCTCTGGGTCAGGAAGAGTCCCCTGGAGAAGGGAATGGTAACCCACTCCAGGATGCTTGGGTGGAGTATTCTATGGACAGAGGAGGCTGGTGGGCTATATCTGTGGGGTCGCAAAGAGTGTGGGACACAACTCAGCAACTGAACAAGAAATAACAGTCTTATCCACTAGTCCACCGAGGTAGTCCTCCATACATTTCAAAATGATCACCACCGTTAGTCTAGGAAGTGTTCTTTAGGTGATAATAACACAGTAGGCGATTGCACAGTAGGCTTCCCAGGTGGCGCTAGTGGTAAAGAACCCACTTGGCCAGTGCAGAAGACATAAGAGACCTGGGTTCAATTCCTGAGTCGGAAAGGTCCCCTGGAGAAGGAAATGGCAACCCACCCCAGTATTCTTGCCTGGAGAATCCCATGGACAGAGGAGCCTTGTGGGCTACAGTCCATGGAGTTGCAGAGTCAGATGCGACTGAGCATGCATGCAGGCAGTTGCAGGCACCACCTTCAGCTCTGCAGCAAATGGGTATACAATGAGCAAGTAGGAACCAATTACAGTCTAGTTTCTGTCCTGATAAGCCACGTCGTTACATTTTCAAAATATTAAACTGATACTGATGCCTAGTGACCTTTGAATCTCAAAGTTAATTTTCCTGAGTTCCTCATGAGATAATAGTTTCAAACGCCAGGCCTTATTGAAAAAAAAAAAATTGTCTTAATTTTATAAGCTCCACCCTGTGTATCAGGTGAGGTAGGTGATAGCATAGTTTCACTGGAAGCGATGTATTCAGAAATGAGGACAGTTAGAAAGGCGGTTTCCAGCAAGCATGAAACTTCTGTACTTGTGAAACACTGACCAAAAGGAAGGGAATGGTTCAGACTTGAGGATCAGCTCCACTTGGCGTCAGCTGGGGCAGCTTGAAGGCTGGGAGTTACAGCCACGTGAGCGCCCGCTCACCATGGCTGGCACTTGGGCCAGGGGACTAGAGTGGCTGGCGCTAAGCCTTCTGGCTCCGCGTGCTTAACTCTGGAGATGAAGACCCCATCACCCATAACACCTGCTCCTCCGTAGTGGCTGGAGCTACATTTTTTTCGGTTGGGACCCTTGTATTTTTAAATATAAGGGTACACTCTTTAGAGGTGTTGTTTTAGTCGCTAAGTCATGTCCTCTTTGCAACCCCATGGACTGTACCCCACCAGGCTCCTCTGTCCGTGGGATTTCCCAGGCAAGAATATTGGAGCGGGTTGCCGTTTCCTTCTCCAGATCTTCCTGACCTAAGGATCTAACCCACATCTCCAGCATTGCAGGTGGATTCTTTCAGTCAGTTCAGTCGCTCAGTCATCTGACTCTTTGTGACCCCATGAATCGCAGCACGCCAGGCCTCCCTGTCCATCACCAACTCCTGGAGTTCACTCAAACTCATGTCCATTGAGTTGGTGATGCCATCCAGCCACCTCATCCTCTGTCGTCCCTTTCTCCTCATGCCTTCAATCTTTCCCAGCATCAGGGTCTTTTCCAATGAGTCAGTTCTTCGCATTGGAAAACAGGTGGATTCTTTACCACTATGCCACCTGGAAGTCCCTTTTGAGGTATATTTTACATATAATAAAAAATACTCCCATCAGTGTCAAACCTTCAGTGAGTTTTGACAAAAGCATAACTGTGTAACTACCATTAATGTATAGGACATTTCCATTTTCCCCACAACTTTCATCTTGTCCTTTTGCAGTCTCCTATCTGAGCATGAGGTAACCACTGATCTGCTTTATCATGATATGGAAATTCTATCTTTTCTAGAATTTCACATAAATGAAATCACAGCATATGTAATTTTTCTCACTTCTTTTACTATGTTTTTGAGATTCATCTATATTGCTGTGTTCAGTAGCTTTTCTTAATGCCTGTTTTCTTTTGCTTAATTTCCATCAAATGGAAATAGCATACAATGCTTTCTGTTTTCTCAAGCACCGGTTGATGGGCTTTTGTGTTTTCCAGTTTGGGCTAATATAAAACAATTATGAACAGCTTTGTGTACAGCCTTTGTGGGGGCATGTTATCATTTCTCCGGATACTAGGGATGGAATTGAGGGGTCTTACCCTTTATAACACTTAAATTGCTACTAGATGGTGAGAGTAAACATGAATTTCTGTATCCTGCACCCGGACATGACAAGCTTGTTGGCAAGATAATTAGTTTCAATTCTTTCTCTTTTTTTTTTTATTTTACTGGAGTGGGTTGCCATTTCCTTCTCCAGGGGATTTTCCTGACCCAGGATTGAACCCAGGTCTCCTGCATTGCAGGCAGATTCTTTACCAACTGAGCTACGTGGGAAGCCCAGTTTCAATTCGTTTCTTCTTCCACACCTCTCCTGTTGAAATCACTGGAGTATTTTCATTTTATACAATGTTTTATAGTCTATGGTTAGATAGACTTCAGTTTTTTGATTTGGTGTACTTAATGATTCTTTTAAATTTCACAGGAGGAAAACCTTTAAGGAGACTTTCAGGTAAGATAATGAGCAGTCAACTGAATCTTCGAATGTTTGAAAATGCCCTCAAACTTGAATAATAACTTGGGCACAGAGTTCTAGCTTCAGACCCCAGAGGAGAGATTTTGAACGTAGATCTGTTGGGCTCCAAGGTTCATACACCATCCATCATATTCTTGGGAGATATTTAGCTTGGAACAAACCTAGATCAGACAGGTGTTAACTGTTCTTAAAATGAAAGAAAGTGAAAGTAAAGTCGCTCAGTCGTGTCTGACTCTATGCGACCCCGTGGACTGTAGCCCACCAGGCTCCTCCGTCCATGGGATTCTCCAGGCAAGAATACTGGAGTGGGTTGCCATTTCCTTCTCCAGGGGATCTTCCCCACCCAGGTCTCCTGCCCTGCAGATGCTTTAATCTCTGAGCCACCAGGGAAGCCCCAACTTCTTAAGCATATGAAAAGAAGTTGTATCTCTTAAGTGTTAGAACTATGACTATTTAGATAGATTTCCCCTCAGTTGAAGGAAAAAAAAACCCACTCCACGAAACCTGTTCAAACAGAGAACAGTTTAGTTCTCTTTTACTGAGATATTATAAGCTATGTTACATGGCCTAATGAACCATATGGTATGGACTGTATAAAGGTGACAGTATAGGTCAGCTACATTTTGAAAATTTCTTTCAAAATGACATGTTTTACACCATTTATATAAAGTATGAAAAAAGAATAAGGTAAAAGTTTGATAATTTTTCAAAAGGAAACATACCATTAAACACTTTTTTTATAAGTGTTGAAAAACCTAAAGTCCAGTCTGACTGTAATGTATTTCAAAAGGCAAGGGTTCAAACTTACTCACTGTGCTTAAATTGCATTTTATATTTGTTGAAAGAAGTATCATTCCAATATTGTTATAGAGATATTTCACTTTATTGTATATATATTAGATACATAGTTTAAAAGGAATAAAACTACTCTCTAGAACATGAAACAGTAAATAGAACAAAGATTGGCACTATTATATAAATGGAATTCATGAACATAAATAAGTAGTGATTTTTAACTATATTCATATTATGCAGTTTTAAAACTATCTAATCTTTTACAATGACCAAATCCTTACTTGAAACTGTAGAGTTGATGAAGGATATATGCCACTTAAGTTATTAGTTTGGAGACTTACAGAACAGCTTTTCTGGTGGTATTTATGCGTGAGAGGAGTCCTACTACTGTGTATGAGTATCATGTTTCAGGAGACATGAAACAGTGAAGTTTACAAGGAAGAAATCATTTTTAAGTTATTAGTTATTTTAGAACCACTACTTAAACTAGAATGACATTTATGAAATAGTGTATATTCCTTCTCTAATTCCATTTTAATAGTCTATATAAACTGTTATCAAACGAAGCGATGGGGTTAAAATTTTTTTAGCATTTTAGATGGTCAAGTTAGAAAAGGAACTTAGGAAAGGAACTCAGATGTAAAGTTCCAAAGACCCATCAGCTTTGGCATGTTTTCTTCCTTACCACAAATCATTCTCCCTCAGAAATGGAGTAGTTAGCTATCCTTCTTACGACCTTGGCTACAATAAAAAGAAAGCAGTCAGGAGACCACAGAGGCAGCCGCCGGCACTGATGGAGAGCGGCAGTGAGCAGGCAGGGACACAGGAGACCGCAGAACTGGGCGACAGAGTGAGCTAACTCGGCCTTAACAAATCACCTATCTCAGAGAAAAACTCAGTCTGTTGAGATCAACAAGGCAGGATTAACTTTCTGCCGTGAATACTTAGGCACTTGGCAACTCCTGACCTAAAGGACATACAAAACCACAACCAACCAACCAGCCAACCACTCCTGGAATATAATATAACTCCATTCCTTATTAGAACTTCACTCCTCTTCTGTTGGGTCAGGTTCAGAGAACATTCCGCACAGGGCTGTGTTGGGGCGGCACACGAAAGCATTAGTTTCACGTCCCAACTCTGTTAACTGTTCCAGCGAAGACACGCAAGGATAATGGTCTTTTAACATATCTGGCAATTTAGAGGTCTTCTCTTGAAGACGTCGAGAACGTCTAACTGGTGTTAGAAACTTTAGCTCTTTATATGCTGAATTTGTTTCATCAAACTGCATCTTCTTTTTTACACTAAAAAAGAAAGACCCACAAAATTATTCCCATTTTTACTTCATATTTTTATACTAAATATTTATCCATGTGACTTGTCCTACAGAGAGGGCCTGCCAGCTCCCTGAAATTAGGAACTTTTTCATTTTTCCATTTGTTGTTTGTTACAACTTGGACACACTAGATACTTGAATACCTATAGAATTGGCTAATTGCTCAATTCCAAAACCCACTGTTATCAGTGATACCCAGAAATTAAAGTTTTTCTTTTTTAAAATGGTAATAGTTAGGAAAAAGCAAAGCAAGCACAGGTGAAATGTCCCATTCACATTTTGTTTGAAACCTTTCTATTAACAAGTAGTTCTGATCGGGAGCTTAAAGATCTCAAAATACCACATGCACGATCCCTAAGCATAAAAACAAGAGCACATTACATTCTGAAAGTTTACCTTTGCAAGTATGGCGTAGTAGACACATTATACTTAATTAAGCACCCTGCCCTAGTGCTTGTACTTGGGGTTTTAACATCACTGGTTGGGTCTTTTACTTTGTCATCTTCCTCTTTTTCACAGTCCTGAAACACCACATTTCTAGGATGCTTATTTTCCATTTCCAGTTTTTCTGGTTCTAGATCAACATCTGTATGGTCAGTGTGGGCTTCTTGGATTTCTTCTTTGGCTGCACAAGTCTCCTCAATATTTTCTCCTACAGAGAGATTTACAGATGAAGCTTTTGTTTGAATATAAAGAGCAAATTCGAGACAAGTTTATTCACAGTTAGCCGAATCTGCAAAATCAAAGACCCATGCTGCCATCTTGTAACCATCTACTTTTTCTAAGCAGATACTGCTAACAGTTATTTAACAAATATCTAATTTCCTGTGTGTCAGGGATTACAGAAATGAATACCAAAAGGAAATCATCCACACCCTTTAAGAAGTTCATATTCTGTGCAAGAGACATGCTTTAAAATAATTATGTGGAAAATGCGATACATGAGGTTAAAAAAACAAAGGGTCACGAGAACCCAAAGAAACAACTGAATTTGCTTGAGGGACAGGGAGATGGCAAAGGAAGGCTTCACAAATGACATTTACATGGGGTCTTGAAAAATGAGTACAAGACAGAAGGAAGACAATATTGGTATGAAGCTTAAAAATGATCTACTAAGACAAAATTAAAGGGCCAGCGTGCTTAGAATATATAAATTTTTAAAAATTGCAGTATAATTGACATATAAGATTTGTTTCAAGTGTACAACATAATGATTTGATATTTGTATATATCGTGAAATGACAACCACAATACATTGTGAAATGATAACATCTGTCCGAGTTACAAATCTCTTTCTTGTGATGAGGACCTCTAAGGTTTACTCTCTCAGCAACTTTCACATATGCAATACAGTGTTATTACTTCAGAGGGCACACTGCGCTTTGCATCCCCGGGACTTACTCATTTTGTAACTGGTAGTGTGTATCTGTTGACCTCCCTTCACCCATTTCAATGGGTTAGGCTATTCTTAGACCTTCCTCTGCCTTTGGTTTGTGATACACGAGTCTTTCCTGGTTTTTCCTTCTGTCACCCTGATCATTCCCTCTTACGTGTGTATTAATTGCTCAGTCGTGTCTGATTCTTTGCACCCCACAGACTGTAGCCTGTCAGACTCCTCTGTCCATGGGATTCTCCAGACAAGAATACTGGAGTGGGTTGCCATTCCTTCTCCAGGGGATCTTCCTGACCCAGGGATCAAACCCAGGTCTCCGCATGGCAGGCAGATTCTTTACCATCTGAGCCACCAGGGAAGCCCATTCCCTCTTAGCTCCTTCGTTAAATACAGCCTTTAAGATCAGATCATATACATCTGTATGTCCTACTGGTACTTACTAACAGCAATCATAAATAGAAACATTCTCTATTGAACTAAAAAATCTTTATAGAGATCATCTAGGCAAAAAAGTGAAAGTATTAGTCATGTCCGACTCTTTGCAACCCATGGACCATAACCTGCCAGGCTCCTGTCCGTGGGATTCTCCAGGCAAGAATACTGGAGTGGGTTGCCATTCCCTACTCCAGGAGACCTTCCTGACCAAGACAGGAAAAGGCTTAGAGAGGTAAGGTAACTTTCACAGATACATGATAACAATTTTGAACCAGATCTCCTAGTTAAGAATTATTTATACTATGTAGAGTCAATGAATTTCAGAGGTAAATCAACAAAAGTATGAGGAAAGAACCAACTTAAATATTAAAAATAGTTTTAAAAGATAAAAATAATTCAGCAAAGAAATTTAAAATTAAATCACAATTTACCTGAAGGAAACAAAAGAAACTAACTTACCAAATTTAAGTTTTTCTTGACTCTTCTTTGTCAGAATGTCAACAATTGCATGTCGCATCTCTTCGATGGGCTTAATTTTATTTTAATGAAGAAAGCAGACCCATAAAAGTTTTATATTCTCAGACATTAACTAGGTTATCCAAGTTGAAATTATTAAAACCAGTGATTAAATTACATATTTTAAAAGAAAGCAATGGTTCTTAGACCATTTTTCTCAGAATGCTTGCTACTCAAGTTGAAAAAACATGACTGTCTTTTCCAAATAAAAATGAACTTAAAGAAAAGAAAGAAAGTGAAGTCGCTCAGTCATGTCTGACTGTTTGCGACCCCATGGACTGTAGCCCACCAGGCTCCTCTGTCCATGGGATTCTCTAGGCAAGAATATTGGAGTGGGTTGCCATTTCCTTCTCCAGGGGATCTTCCGGACCCAGGGATTGAACCCAGGTCTCCCACATTGCAGGCAGACGCTTTACCCTCTGAGCCACCAGGGTTAAGGGATAGAATTTTATCAGTTTAAAAAATTTCCCTGTTAATTTTTCTTAAGCCTGTGGTAACTATAGATGTGTATAAGAGACAGACCAGGGAGAGACAGCTGGTTCGGGGTTGCTCTCAGTCTTGTTGACAGTTTGGACTGGATGATTCTTTGTTATGGTGGGGGGGNCCAGGGTTAAGGGATAGAATTTTATCAGTTTAAAAAATTTCCCTGTTAATTTTTCTTAAGCCTGTGGTAACTATTACTGCTTGCATGACAGGAACAAAATGAACGAACAAGTAGCAAATTAAGACTATTAATATCTATCAAAGAGCTGATTATATTTCTTACTCTAAATGTGTATTACTTTATTCCTTTTCTCCTACATTCTAGCCCGCGGTTATATTTTTGTTTCACATGTTATTAAATGCATCTTTGAAGAGTTCAAGGTAGATTAGTCTAACATTTTATTTATTCAAAAATTCAGCAGTTCAGTAACTATGCATTAAATGTCATATAGTGTAAGTACTTACTATATTCCCTTGAACCACACTGCCGCTAATGGAGTATATTCGAAGTATGATACAAAAGGGAACCTCAGGGCCACATAATTAATTCTTGAACTTAGTCTTGAAGGACTCACCCATCAGGTGTTCAGTTTTCTTGTCCAGTTTTGATCCCTGCTCCCCAACTTCTGCTCTGGTCTCACATCTCTTTACTGCTTTCTCTGTGAATGCTTCGCTCTAGTTTTGCCTCCTAGCTAAACTGTCATAAGCACCATTAAGTAACATCCCTTCTGGCTCAATGTAGTAGAGACCTAACATTCTCTTCCAGGTAAAGTTCGGTGGAGTACAATTATCCTTCAGCAAAGTGTCTTACACATTTAGAGAGAATACCTGCTGAATATATGATATTTCAGGTGAAAGATCAAATAGTATTTGTTGGCTTTGCTGATACTAAAGGATATAGACCTTTCTTAAGGAAAGGGTGAAAAAGAAAAGTTTTAAAAAACCCTCTTTGTAAACGATTTCCAAAAATGCACTTCTGAGAAACTTGGCCAGAAGGAAATACATTTAGGAATATCTGCCCATAAAAACAAAAAACCAACCAAATAAAAGCTCAGATATGACTTATTCTATACCCCAGGGCTTTTTTGTAGCAGCACAACGGGAAGAGATAACAGATGTGATATTAAACCACTATGGTGCTAATAATGTCAGAGAAATTAGTTTACTGCCATTTTCTATATGTGATTGGACCAAACATATGGCATATAAATGTGAGTCCATAAAGATAGACTTGTGAAGTGACAGTTTTCTGGTGAGAGAGCTTGCTAACATTTTAAAAGTTAATTTAATTCCATTTGCTCTCTATTAAATACTTTTTAATACTGAAAATTCAGTCTTTCAGTAGATTTCTCCACTAGAGGATGTCCAAAATGATATGTTGTGGTAAACTATTTCTCACATCACATTTTAGGGAATGCATATTTCAGCTTATATCCATTTTCTAAGGTCTGACTATCCCTAGTACACGAGCAAGTTTTAGAAGGGTAAGAAACAGCCTCTATAATATGTAATTCTGGGGTCTTTAAACATTCATTACTGCCACATAAATAAACAAAATTGTATCAAGTTATATGGTGATGTGTTCCAAAATAATTCTGAATTATTTACACTGAAATAATAATGACCTGTAAGTTATCATCTCACCTGAGCTCCTGCAAGAATGGCCTTCTCATAGACTGTGATAATATTTTCAATAGGACCTGTGAGTGATTCAATATGTGCAAGGCATATCCAATATTTAACAAGCTTTTTGGCATCCGGAATATTTTTAATCAGGTCATTTAGTGTAACTAATACTTCTTCTTTTGGACAATCCTAAAACAGCAAGAAATAAAGTGAGTGATGCTGTTTAGTCTACAAACTATGAACAATTAAGTAAGCCTACTACAGTCAGCATCAGTGGTAAAGAGAAAAAAAGGCTGGTAGAAAATTATTCATAAAATAGTCACCATTGTTTTCCTTACTCCAAACTTATTCTGAATGGTTAGCAAGAAATAGATCAGTCAAGAGTCAGAAAAAAGAAACACTAGTTGAGAAAAAAATTAGTAACAAACACGGCTAACATGCTGCTCAGTCTTCATGTTTGCTCTCTTGTGTGTTATGGAATCGATTTGTTGGTGTGTGTCCATAGACACTTCCTTCCGCCTATGCGTGGTCTCAGTTGTGGCTTGCAGGATCTTCTCGTTGCAGCAAGTGGGATCCAGTTCCCCGACCAGAGATGGAACCCAGGTTCCCTGCCATTGGGAGCGCAGAGTCCTAGCCACTGGACCACCAAGGGAGTCTCTATTTGTTATTACTGTATTTATAATTTTTTAACCTACCAGATGCTTATAGAAACAGCTCACTAGTTTGTTTTTTTTTTTCCCTGATTATCTTTGTCAGGTTTTGATAGTAAGATTTAAAAAATGAATCTGTAATGTCTTATGTAATTAACAGCTGTATCTAGGTAAGTAGTTGGGCAGAAAACTCCACAGTATCAATAAAAAACCCCAGTAGAGTAGACAGGAATAGAATCAGTTTCCCTGACCATAATTTTCACTAGCTGTCAGAACTACAAAAAGTTTAAAGGTATTCATAAAGACTAGAGAAAGGTTTGAAATCACACTCTGTATATTCATCAGTCTGCTATGTTTAGACACTAGTGAGTGACCAAAGCAAGATTAAGGAGAAGTCAGGAGAAAAAAATACACACACACACACACACACTCTGAAATTATCATACTCATAGGATTCTGGTCCAAATCATTAAATTCTACAGTTCAAGACCATGTTGGTTTAGATTAATGGGATTTGGTTTGTAAATATTTTAGTTAAATTTAATCTGTGATAATAATTTGTGCTGTTAGTCTTTGGTAAAGTATACAATGAGTAGAAAAAATGATTTGTAAATATGTTGATTGAATGTAATAACAGAAGTATCAGAGCAAATACCCACCCCCAGCCCACTCTATATTAATATCTTAGAGAAATACAATATTTATAAACTCAATGGAAAAAAAATCTAAGTATCCCTCTGATACATTTATAGGAACTCAATTAGAATGTAGCCCATTACAGGCTAAAGAGAAACAATCTCACAATTAAGTCTCCGTAACACCGCTGACACATTAATTGGTCAAAAAAGACTGATGATATAATTTAATGAGATAACACTGATGAAGGTAATTTGTAAGCTATAAACTTAATTTGTAAGCTATTAAGTTATATGCTATAAACGAATATAAGATAAAGACTCTACCTCACTAATCAGGGTCAGGCATTCAGAAAATGTCTTGTTCACTTTTTTAGTAAACAGTCGTTGCTCATCTTCTTCTGCCATGGTAGCCCAGAAGGATCCAACAGGTTGTTCATTTTGTGTTTCGGGCTCAGGCCGGGTAACTGCTGAGCTCGGAGGACGCTTCAGAATTCTTCCTTTGCCAGCTTTCCACTCACTCAGACGAGCTCTACAGTCAGAAAGTGAAAGTGCAGTTGCTCAGTCCTGTCGGACTCTTTGNTCATGTTTGCTCTCTTGTGTGTTATGGAATCGATTTGTTGGTGTGTGTCCATAGACACTTCCTTCCGCCTATGCGTGGTCTCAGTTGTGGCTTGCAGGATCTTCTCGTTGCAGCAAGTGGGATCCAGTTCCCCGACCAGAGATGGAACCCAGGTTCCCTGCCATTGGGAGCGCAGAGTCCTAGCCACTGGACCACCAAGGGAGTCTCTATTTGTTATTACTGTATTTATAATTTTTTAACCTACCAGATGCTTATAGAAACAGCTCACTAGTTTGTTTTTTTTTTTCCCTGATTATCTTTGTCAGGTTTTGATAGTAAGATTTAAAAAATGAATCTGTAATGTCTTATGTAATTAACAGCTGTATCTAGGTAAGTAGTTGGGCAGAAAACTCCACAGTATCAATAAAAAACCCCAGTAGAGTAGACAGGAATAGAATCAGTTTCCCTGACCATAATTTTCACTAGCTGTCAGAACTACAAAAAGTTTAAAGGTATTCATAAAGACTAGAGAAAGGTTTGAAATCACACTCTGTATATTCATCAGTCTGCTATGTTTAGACACTAGTGAGTGACCAAAGCAAGATTAAGGAGAAGTCAGGAGAAAAAAATACACACACACACACACACACTCTGAAATTATCATACTCATAGGATTCTGGTCCAAATCATTAAATTCTACAGTTCAAGACCATGTTGGTTTAGATTAATGGGATTTGGTTTGTAAATATTTTAGTTAAATTTAATCTGTGATAATAATTTGTGCTGTTAGTCTTTGGTAAAGTATACAATGAGTAGAAAAAATGATTTGTAAATATGTTGATTGAATGTAATAACAGAAGTATCAGAGCAAATACCCACCCCCAGCCCACTCTATATTAATATCTTAGAGAAATACAATATTTATAAACTCAATGGAAAAAAAATCTAAGTATCCCTCTGATACATTTATAGGAACTCAATTAGAATGTAGCCCATTACAGGCTAAAGAGAAACAATCTCACAATTAAGTCTCCGTAACACCGCTGACACATTAATTGGTCAAAAAAGACTGATGATATAATTTAATGAGATAACACTGATGAAGGTAATTTGTAAGCTATAAACTTAATTTGTAAGCTATTAAGTTATATGCTATAAACGAATATAAGATAAAGACTCTACCTCACTAATCAGGGTCAGGCATTCAGAAAATGTCTTGTTCACTTTTTTAGTAAACAGTCGTTGCTCATCTTCTTCTGCCATGGTAGCCCAGAAGGATCCAACAGGTTGTTCATTTTGTGTTTCGGGCTCAGGCCGGGTAACTGCTGAGCTCGGAGGACGCTTCAGAATTCTTCCTTTGCCAGCTTTCCACTCACTCAGACGAGCTCTACAGTCAGAAAGTGAAAGTGCAGTTGCTCAGTCCTGTCGGACTCTTTGAAACCCCATGGACTATAGCCTACCAGGCTCCTCCCTCCATGGGATTCTCCAGGCAAGAGTACTGGAGTGGGTTGACAGTCAGAAGCAGCATATAAACATTACTGTGACACTGATGACAGAATTCTGTCAAACACAGCGAAAGCTGAACAACATTTTCAGTCTTTAATCCTACACTAGTGGCACATATATAGTTCACCTGTTTTAAGATAAACAGGGCACATACCAGTGTTAACTATATGCGCAAAGACCCGAAGAATGCATTTTTAAATGGAGAGGTTATAAAACATCTCCCAATTTCATTAATCATTTTAACTTTGATTACATAAAACAACCTAATTAAACATGTTTTGGTTTGGTTTCAGTCGCTAAGTCATACCCGACTCTTTTGCGACCCCAGGGACTGTAACCCACCGGGCTCCTCTGTCCATGGGATTATCCTGGCAAGAACACTGGAGTAGGTCGCCATTTCCTTCTGCAGGGTTTCTTCCCGACCCAGGGATCAAACCTGTGTCTTCTGCACTGCAGGTGGATTCTTTACCACTGAGCCACCAGGGAAGCCCCATTAAACATACTCAAGCATAGTAACTTAGGATATACTGTTCCACATAGGCTTAGACTGATCTGCATATGAAGAGAATCCATGTACAAAAAACTCAAATACTCTAATATCAAGGAAATGATAAGCCAAATTCACAAATGGTACTCCACTGAAAACTGCGCTAATAAAGTCCCATCTACTTACTTTCTCTCCTCCGCAGTTTCTCTGGGCTGAGTCCATCTACTGCCAACAGCTGCTTTCACCGTAGTGTGTCTGCGCTGCTCAGCGCTCTTTGACTTTTCTGTCAGTTTAGTATTAGAAGATGAAGCAGGCTTGGCTGCCATTCCAGCTGCCATGCTTTTTGATAGCGTCTTATCTCCTTTCATGTCCTGCGAAGAACTGGTCTTGATGCCAGACAAAACTGTATTTAACTCTTTCTCTCGAGGCCCTTTCTGAACTGTGACATTGGCTGACATCCTGCTGCTGCCCGGTTTCACAGCGTCCTGGGCTTTATTGTGCTGACTTCTAATAGGAGGTCGCACAAGGTATCGGATCTGAGATGTAGTGCTTGCAAATTTAGTGGCAGATGTCATATGTGAGGCTCTATCACTTTTCACTGTTATGCTGCTGACGTCTCCAGGCTGAGGCTTTGTGGCTTTAGAGACAGTCGCTGGAAGTTTCTTGGTTGTTGCAGAACTCTCATCTTTGACTTGCAGTGGTTTTCTAAAGGAATTAATCTTAGACTGAACAATTTGGCCACGATATGCTCCAAGCACAGGTTTCTTGGGCACATTAGCATCGTGCTTCGGTTTTTCTGTAATCACTGTTTTTTTTTTACTGTTGTTTTTAAGGTGAAATGTTTGGCTTAATGTTCTCTGTTGACTTTGGGGGTCATCTTTAACTGGTAACAATGGCAGAGTTTGATTATTATCCTCAGAATTAGGTGGATCCGTGGCAATAGTTGAATTGGTTAATTCATTAGAAGGTTTTAAAGGAATACAGTTTTTTTCCACTGTTAAATTATTTTTGATCCCGGTAGGTTTACCAACATTCTCTTTATCAGCCTAAAAGAGTTATTTAAGACAAATCAGTATTTTAGAATTTCTTTCTTTCAGAAAGAGTTTAGGGGGAAAAACCTTCTTTAGGGATGGGGGAAAAGGGATGGAGAACTATTCCGTATCTTACCATTTTTGTCCTTATTTTCAGAACTTTTTTCCCTTCTTGGATCTGGCCTTCAGATGTCCTGACTCTCTGAGCTCCATCACTTAAAAAAAAAAAAAAGAAAATCCACATGCTTTTAGATAATGCTTCCTTTTTGTGGGGAGGTATAGGATCATGTAACTATTCTCTGACTTGGTAGTTCTACATTGAGGCAAGAACTGAGCTGAGACTGACTTGCTCTAAGCAAAACTTTTCTTTATTGTAGGGTGATTTAAAGCAGGGTGATTTAAAGCGTAAACAACATGGCTAGGGAAAAAATAAAGATATTTTCTTACAAGATCTTAAACCCTCCCCCCATAATCTCATTCTAAACCATTCTCTAGTTGTTCAAACAAGTCTTCAAAAATCTTTGTTAAGCAACACTTTCTTTGGTTAGTTTTAAGTACCTGGTACCAGACTTACCTTGAAAAAAATTATTTTAAAACACCTCTCCCAAAAGAAATCCAAAAATTTTCAAACACACAATTTATTAATTAATGTGCATTTTAGTCTCTAGATGGCACTGCATTTAGACTATACATCCCAAGCAAAAGGTTCTTCAAGAATTAAACCTAGGAATAAGATGGCAGATGAGTAGGTGGATGTGGAGCCTCTCTCTCTCCACAGATACATCAGGGATACACCTTCAGAACACCAGCTGAGAGCGGACAGGAGTACCTGACTAGCGTAAAAAAATATATAGACCCACGCAAAACTCAGTAGAATGAAGGAACTAGAAGGAAAAACAGGAGTGTTAGTTAGGACTGGGCCTGCCCTAGGTGGGTGGGGGAACTGCAACAGGGGTCTGATCCCCACACTGGGGCAACTGTCTGAGTCAGAGGAGAAACATTTAAGGCTGAGAGTGAAACAGCTGATCTGTGGCAGCCTAAATGGAATGAGACTCAGACAGTCCTTGCTGCAGCCATACATACCCCAGACAGGGACGCAGATCCCCTGGAAGGCGCAGTGGCTGGGAGCTGGAGTTTAGGGATTGTGGCGCAATCCCAGGGCAAGGGCTGCTGTTGACTGCAGAGAGATGGGTTGAGGGGATGTGAGGGAGGAGACTGTGGAGGGAAATGCCTGTGGAGGAAAGCCAGGCAGCCATGGAAGCAGGGTGATACTGCTGAGTCATGTGAAGGAGCTGGAGCCATCACCACAGCCTCTCTCCCACCACGTGCCAGCACAGTCCGCTGAACAACAGACAGGCTGGCCCATCAAACGCCTGATGCACTGAACTACAGAGTAGGATCCCACCCAGGGTGCCCCTTTAAGTGCCTGACGCACCAGTCTATAGAGTAGGGCCCCAGCCAGGGGGGCCCCTCTATATGCCTGATGCACCAAACAACAGAGAAGGACCCCAGGCAAGGGAGCCCTCTAAGTGCCTGAAGGAGCCGAGCTATAGAGAAAGACTGGCCAAAGAAGCCTTCTGATCGCCAGCTACAAGAGGCTTGAAAAAAGACCCTGATAGGGCCATGACTCCTGCGACGGAGGCAGTCCGTGTCCCTGCACACTGGTGCCGCCAGGGTCCCCCAAGTCAAGCAGCTGCGCCACCTTCATGCTCAACTCTCACGGGGGCAGAGCTGCCACAGGCAAAAAAAGCCTTGCATCTTTGTGCACAGGGTTGCTTTGGTACTGTCCAACTCTGCAACTCTGTAGACTGTGGCCTGCCAGGCTTCTCTGTCATGGAGGGGTTCTCCAGGAAAGAATACTGGAGTGTATTGGCCAGGGTGGGTTGCCATACCCTTCTAGAGCACGATATTCCCTGCTGCCCTAGCCGCCAACTCTCGAGTACCTGGTGCAGTCAGAACCCCAGTGACCCTCACAGGAGCACACCCAAGTCCTCCAGGGCAGCCTCAGGAGTAAACTCCAGTGGACGACCCACATGCAGAGGTGGAAATAAAACCACAATGGAAACCCAGGGGCAGTGTGGCTAAGGAAGAAGGCCCCAAACCTTCCCAGCAGCTGTACAGCTGCAGATTAAATCCACAGGATCAACTATGTAGACTCTATCTATGGAATATATAAAAGGTCATTGAGAGCTCCCACAAAAGAAAACATATTAGTTCTGAGAGCTGTGGGCATTGGAGGCAAGAACACAGAGGGGTAGGACCAGATTAGCATCTGAGCCCACAGCAGGTCCAGGATCAGCACAGTGTTGGAGGGCATCCTAGGGAGGTGAGGTGGACTGTGACTCCCAGTGAGGGAAAGACTCTGACAGCAGTGACTCAAGAAAAGCATTTATTATTCTTATGTTTTGACTTGTTCTGTAGTCTTTCGTATTTTTCCCCCTTCTTTTGTAGTTGTCGATTTTATTGGCACTATGAAATCTAATTAAGCTTTTGAGCTTTTTTTTTTCTTTTTTCTTCTCAGTCACATTTTTTATTGTTGTATAAACCTCTGCCTCTACATTGAGCTTTTGCAGTTCTGGGGAGCTTCCTTTTTTTTTTTTTTTCCTTTTCTCTTTTTAAAATGTTTTAAACCTATTATTATTTTTCCTACATTTATTCCTTTGCTGGCTTTTCCTACTGTTCCTTTTTCCTTGAAGTTAATCTTGAATGTATATAAATCTTCTTCACCTACCTCTGTTTAGCCTTGTATATCTATTCTTTCTCTCTTTTCCTCTCAACATATTTGTTAGTTTTATTTTCATTGCTTCATTCCCCAATTGGCACCTCGCTTTAGTTTTGTTTTCCAGTTTGTTCTTTAGATAGTTTTGTTCTGGTAGAGATAATTTTTGGTTTCCTTTGTCTGCCGGGTCAATCTGTTATATTTTATTTTTGTTGGACTGTTTTCATTTTGCTTTATGGGTATATGTGTGTATATTCAGGCACACTTTTTATTTTTATTATTGTTATAAACCTCTACCTTTGCACTGGGCTTTTGCAATTCTGTTGAGTTATGCTTTTTTTTTTCTTCTTTCTTTTCTTTTCTCTTTTTTATGATTTTAACTTAAAATTTTTTAACATAATTTTTTTCTACATTTATTCTTTTGCCTTTCCTACTGTTTTTTCCCCTTGCAATTCATCTTTAATAAATATAAATCTTCCTAATATACCTCTATTTAACTTCACATATCTATTATTTCTTTTCTTTCCTCTCAACATATTTGTTAGTTTTGTTTTCATTGCTTTATTATCCACTTGACACCTTGCTTTAGTTTGTTTTCCAGTTTGTGCCTTAGTTAGTTTTATTCTTAACTGGTAAATATAATTTTTGATTTCCTTTGTTCTCTGGGTTAATCTATTGTACTTTACTTTTGTTGGACTATTTTGATTTTGCTCATGGGTATATTCCATATATTATATTAAAATATATGTGTATTCCATTATTCTAATTATTATTTGACTGATTTGTAACTGCCATCTGTCTGGAGTTCATCTTTGGTCCCTCGTTTTGGAATATTTGTTTTAATCTCACTTAATGCCATAACAAACCACTTGTAGAATCTTTGATCCTGACCGGTGATCAAGCCTTGAGCCTTAGGAGTGGGAGCACTGACCCCAAGACCCTAGACCACCAGAATCACCTTAGGGAGTATCAAACAGTGAGAACTCACACAAAGGAAACCACTTGAATACAATTCCCAACCAACAGTAGCACACTGTGCAGGAGGCCTCATCTAAACAACAAACAAAACAAAAATACAAACTCAATCATCAGCAGACAGGATTACCACCTCACTCAGCCTTGCCCATCAGAGGAAAAACAAACAAAGACTCAGCACAAATCTCACCCTATAAGAAGCTTACACAAACCACTGGGCCAACCTTACAAGGGCAGAAACCAAAAGGAAGAAAGAATTCAACCTTAAAGCCTGGGAAAAGGAGACTTTAAACACAATAAGTAAAAAAAAAAAATAATTAAAAGGCAGAGAAATACTCCACAAATAAAAGAGACTCAGCACAAATCTCACCCTATAAGAAGCTTACACAAACCACTGGGCCAACCTTACAAGGGCAGAAACCAAAAGGAAGAAAGAATTCAACCTTAAAGCCTGGGAAAAGGAGACTTTAAACACAATAAGTAAAAAAAAATAATAATTAAAAGGCAGAGAAATACTCCACAAATAAAAGAACAAACTAGAAACACAGAAGTCCAAATAAATTAAGAGGAAATAGGCAAGCTACCTGAAAAAGATTTCAGAATAATGATAATAAAGATGATCAAAAAACAAAATGGAGAAAATGCAAGAATCAATTAACAAAGACCTAGAAGAATTAAAGAATAAACATACAGAGTACTGAAAGGGAAAAAGAAAAATCTACAATCAAGATTACTGTACCTAGCAAAGATCTCATTCAAAATTGATGGAGAAATAAAAAGTTTCTCAGACAAGCAAAAGTTAAGAGAATTCACTGCCTGCTTTACACCAAATGTTAAAGGGGCTTATATAGTCAAGAAATACAAGAAAAAGAAAAAGATCTACAAAATCAACCCCAAACAATTAAGAAAATGGCAATGGGGACATATGTATTAATAATTACTTTAAATGTAAATGGATTAAATGCTCCAACAAAAAGACACAGACTGGCTGAATGGATACAAAAACAAGACCCATACAAATGCTGTCTATAAGAAACCCACTTCAGACCTAAAGACACATATAGACTGAAAGTGAGAGGATGGGAAAATTTTTCCATGCAAACGGGAAGCAAAAGAAAGCTGGAGTAGCAATCCTCGTATCAGACAAAACAGACTTTAAAATAAAGAAGATTACAAGATATAAGGAAAGACACTGCATAATGATCAATCCAAAAGGAAGACATAACAATTGTAAATATCTATGCACCCAACATAGGAGCACCTCAGTACATAAGACAAACACTAACAGACACAAAAAGAGAAATGGACAGTAACACAATAATAGTAGGAGACTTTAACACCCCACTCACATCAATGGACAGATCATCAAAACAAAATTAATAAAAAGCAGAAGTCTTATATGATACATTAGATGAGCTGGATCTCATTAATATCTTCAGGACATTCCAGTCAAATATAGAAGAATACACCTTCTTCTCAAGTGCACATGGAACATTCTCCAGGATAAGACCACATTTTGGGTCACAGATCAAACTTCAATAAATTTAAGAAAACTGAAGTCGTAGCAAGCATCTTCTCTGATCACAATTCTATGAGACTAGATATCAATTACAAGAAAAAACTGTAAGAAACATAAACACATGGAGATTAAACAACACGTTTCTAAATAACCAACAGGTTCCGGAAGAAATCAAAATGGAAATCAAAAAATTTCTAGAAACAAATGACAATGAAAACACAACAAGTCAAAACCTATGGGAGGAGCTTTTGCTGCAGTTCTAAGAGGAAGTTTATAGCAATACAATCCTACCTCAAGAAGCAAGAAAAACACTGAATAGACAACCTAACTTTACACCTAAAACAACTGGAAAAATAAGAACAAAAAACCCCAAAAATTAGTAGAAGGAAAGAAACATAAAGATCCAAGCAGAAATAAATGAAAAAAAAAAAGAAAGAAAGAATAGTAAAGATTAATAAAACTAAAAGCTGGTTCTTTGAGAAGATAAACAAAATTGACAAACCTTTTGCCAGACTCATCAAGAAAAAAAGAGAAGAACCAAATCAACACAATTAGAAATGAAAAAGGAGAGGTTACAAGAGACAATGCAGAAATACAAAGGATTGTAAGAGACTATTATGAACAACAATATGGAAATAAAATGGGTAACTTGGAAGAAATGGACAGATTCTTAGAAAAGTTCAATCTTCCAGGACTGAACCAGGAAGAAACAGAAATTATGAACAACCCAATTAAAAGCACTGAAATTGAAGCTGTGATAAAAAATCTTCCAAAAAACAAAAGCCCAGCACCAGATGGCTTCACAGGAGAATTCTATCAAACGTTCTGAGAAGAGCTAATGCCTATCCTTCTAAAACTCTTTCAAAAAATTACAGAGGAAGGAACACTTCCAAACTCAATTCTATGAGGCCACCATCACCCTGATACCAAAACCAAAGACAACACAAAAAAAGAAAACTACAGGCCAGTATCACTGATGAACATAGATGCACAAATCCTCAACAAAACATTGGCAGACAGAATTCACCAACACATCAAAAAGCTCATACACCATGATCAAGTTGGGTTTATTCCAAGAATGCAAGGATTCAATATATGCAAATCAATCAATGTGACACACCATATTAATAAATTGAAAGATAAAAACCATATGATAATCTCAATAGATGCAGAAAAAGCCTTTGAAAAAATTCAGCACCCATTTATGATTAAAACTCTTCAAATAATGGGCACAGAAGGAACCTACCTCAACATAGTAAAGGCCATACATGATAAGCCTACAGCAAGCATTATTCTCAATGATGAAAAACTGAAAGCAATCCCCCTAAGATCAGGAACAAGACAAGGGTGTCCACTTTCATCTCTATTATTCAACATAGTTTGGAAGTCCTAGCTACAGCAATCAGAGAAGAAAAAGAAATAAAAGGAATCCAGATCAGAAAAGAATAAGTAAAGCTCTCACTGTTTGCAGAAGACATGATACTGTACATAGAAAACCCTAAAGATAGTATCAGAAAATTGTTAGAGCTAATCAGTGAATTTACAAAGTTATAGGATACAAAATCAATATACAGAAGTCACTTGCATTTCTATAACAATGAAAAATCAGAGAGAGAAATTAAGGAGTCGATCCCATTCACTATTGCAACAAAAAGAATTAAATATCTAGGAATAAACTTACATAAGGAGACAAAAGAACTGTACATAGAAAATTATAAGACATTGATGAAAGAAATTAAAGATGACATAAACAGACGGAGAGATACTCCATGTTCCTGGGTAGGAAGAATCAATATTGTGAAAATGACTATACTACCAAATGCAGTCTACAGATTGAGTGTGATTCCTATCAAATTACCAATGGCATTTTTCACAGAACTAGAACAAAAAATTTCACAATTCATATGGAAACACAAAAGACTCTGAATAGCCGAAGCAGTCTTGAGAAAGAAGAATGGAGCTGGAGGAATCAACCTTCCTGACTTCAGATTATACTACAAAGCTACAGTCATCAAGACAGTATGGGACTGGCACGAAAACAGAAATATAGACTAATAGAACAAGATAGAAAGCCCAGAAATAAACCCATGCACCTATGGGTACCTTATTTTTGACAAAGGAGGCAAGAATACACAGTGGGGAAAAATAGCCTCTTCAATAAATGGTGCTGGGAAAACTGGACAGCTACATGTAAAAGAATGAAGTTAGAACACTTCCTAACACCATACACAAAGATAAACTCAAAATGGATTAAAGACCTAAATGTAAGACCAGAAACTATAAAACTCTTAGAGGAAAACATAGGCAGAACACT
>SJYX01004199.1:192513-204657 GCA_006410675.1 Oreotragus oreotragus | reverse complement strand
GCTTTGACTAGACGGACCTTTGTTGGCAAAGTAAGGTCTCTGCTTTTTAATATGCTGTCTAGGTTGGTCTTTCTTCCAAAGAGCAAGGATATGTATTTATATGTAAAATAAGATTCATCACAAGGAACTGGCTTATGCAGTAATGGAGGCTGAGAGGTGCCATGGTCTGCTCTTTGCAAGCTAGAGACCCAGGAAGGCTGGTGATGTAGTTCAGTTTGAGTACAAAATCCTGAGCATCCGAGAAGATGATGGTTTAAGTCCCGGAGTGAGGGCCAGAGAAGGTGAGATAAGATGCCAGGCAGTGAGGTAGGAAACAGAGGGGAATCCCTCCTCCCTCTGCCTTTTGTTCTGTTCATGCTTTGAACAGGTCAGATGAGGCCCACTCACAGCAGGGAGGACCTACTGAGTCCACCAGAGCAAATGCTAATCTTATCCAGAAACATCCTCAGACACACCCAGAATCATGTTTAATCTGGGCACCCCATGATCAGTCAAGTTGGCACATAAAATTAGCCATCACAACTACAACTACTGAGATGACAATATAAACCCTAAGAAGAATATTAAGTGGAAAATACAAGATACAAAAGCCGAGTAATGTGACTCCTTTTGTGTGTGTGTGTGCTGGTGTCTATGATTGTGTGCCCTCACCCACAGGGACATGTCTGGAGCAGACACACTGTTCTATGACAACAGATCCTTTTGGGTCAGGGGGTGGGAGTAAGGTCTATAAGAGAGGTGAAAAAATGTACTTTTTTGTATCATTTGGAATGTATTCAGGAAAAAACATTTTCCTAAAAATTTGAAAACAAAATACTGTAAACAGACCGACAAAAGTACTGTGAACATANCCCAGAATCATGTTTAATCTGGGCACCCCATGATCAGTCAAGTTGGCACATAAAATTAGCCATCACAACTACAACTACTGAGATGACAATATAAACCCTAAGAAGAATATTAAGTGGAAAATACAAGATACAAAAGCCGAGTAATGTGACTCCTTTTGTGTGTGTGTGTGCTGGTGTCTATGATTGTGTGCCCTCACCCACAGGGACATGTCTGGAGCAGACACACTGTTCTATGACAACAGATCCTTTTGGGTCAGGGGGTGGGAGTAAGGTCTATAAGAGAGGTGAAAAAATGTACTTTTTTGTATCATTTGGAATGTATTCAGGAAAAAACATTTTCCTAAAAATTTGAAAACAAAATACTGTAAACAGACCGACAAAAGTACTGTGAACATACACTTATTACTTTGTAAAAACATTCATTGTATTCAGTTTTCTCGGGAAATGAAGTAGATTTTACAATGGAATTTACACTGTGTTTCTAGGCCTCCTCTAGCTCTATCACCCTAAATACTCACATGCCCACACGTGCAGCTTTCTCTTCAGTTGAGAACAGGGCTGGACATCTATCCCTGAAAATGATGGATTACTCACAGTAAGTACAAATTTCCAGAAAATCCTGGCTGCTATCACTAAGCCAAGATCAAAACCTCCACTCCTTGGTCTCTTGCCAGTCCCCTAGTGTGGTGTGTGTGTGTGTGTGTGTGTGTGTGTGTGTGAAGGAAATAAACGTACGTTTGCAACAAATGACACATGCTTTGTTTACTACGATACCAGTTCTTTTCGGGCAATCTGTATCTATGTTAAAATAGTTCCACATGATTTTGACCACAAATCTACATCACGTTCATTGATACATCTCTTCCCTCAGTGTAGGCCGAAGTGTCTACGCTACAGAAGGTCCCTCCCAGAGAACACAGCATTTCACTCTCCATTACGCCACTCCTATACAGGTTTCTCAGACCTTTCCTGACCCCCTGTCGGCCATCTCTTGTGCATAACACTGGACACAGCTGCCCAAACATCGCTCCTGTACCCCGTCCCGTCTGCCACCTCCTCCTGAAGTGCCTTCCATCCACCTGCCGTCTACTGCCAGGGAGCGACTGCCACCTGGTGTTTCATCGTGTGCAGTCCCTGGAATGTCTATCTTTACAATCTTCTCTTATGGTTAGTTTTTTTTAGACATAATTATTCTGTGCATAGGTTCAAAGGCTGGCTTTTAAGGGGGGACAGTGTATTTTTTTTGCTCCTTGAATAAATATTTTGTAGAGAAGTTTGACGATAGCGGTACGCTGGTGCGCCACCTCGTGACAGAAACCTAAACTGCAGCTTGAACTTGCTGAAACTGGAAGGTGGGAGGGAGGGGTTGTGGCCGAAAGTCTCCAGAGAGCTTTCTGGAAGTCAGGGTAGAAAGGGGAACCTTGCTAATGTAGGATACTGACAGGCTCCAGAGAGAAAATTCAGCCTCTTACCATGCTGAAGAGAAAGCTGTACGTGAGAACAAAAAGATTTTCATTTTTATACTTAGGGATGAATAATTAGAGATGGTATAAGCAAAAATAGATCCATGTCATTTATGGTCTTTGAGTGCCATATTTGCATGTATTATGACCATCTTTCCATGCAAATACTCGTACATCATCGCATTTTAAGTTATTTTACAAACTTTCAGGGTGGTTTGTTTTTTTTTACATCGACCTAAATTTCATCATATGGATGCTCCAAAATTTATTTCACCAGTAATCCTAGTGATGGACATTTAGTTCCCTTAGCATATTTTCTATTAAAACAATAGCATACTTAACTATTGCTCATATATATGTAGTTATCTTTGTATGCATTTGTTTGTAAGTTCCTGAAGATTTTCTTTCAAAACTATGCAATCTGAAAACTTTTATATTAACATATTACATTTAAAATTTTATTACTAATTTATATCATTTATAATATAGTATCACAGTGCTTGTTTTTTGCATGTTGGAAATAATTTGAATCATTCCTAATCTAATAGACACCTCAACATCTCTCATCATTTGTTCTCTTTATAATTCACTGTTAATCCTTATATTGATGTGGTATGATAAATTCTCGCAACTTCATGTTATTTGGAATCCAGAAAGATTTTTATCTGTTATCAACTTTGTGTGGATGGCATGTGTTTACTGTCTGTACACTGGTAAAGGCCAAAGTTCAGGCCACTTTCAGGTAGCTATTTGCACTGGAGGACTGAATTTGTCCTCTTTAACCCCAGCAAAGTGTTCTGGGCGAACTCTAGCACTGTTAGAAGAGACCCTGATGAGTATGTGAGTGTGTGTGTGTGAGAGTGTGCTTCCTGTGCCTCTTCATGGCTTTGCTTCCCCTTCAGTCATTTCTTTAGAATTAAGATCTGACCAACCACTCACCTAACGGAGCTTCATTTGTTGACAAAAATATCCTCCCCCTTATGCTTGGGCAACTGTGCTATTGTAGACACACGGACTCGGCACATTTAAGTGTGCATTTTACTGGTCCCATACTGCCTGATTTGCTTACCTGTGTTCAGTAGAATCTCTGCATGGGATTTCCTCTGGAACGTGACGGACTGTTTCTGGAATTGTATTAGCTGCACATGTTCCCTCATACAATGTCAGCTTTATCACTTTGGATTATTTTGTGAGAGCTTCAGTGGCTTATCAGGTGGACCCATAATGCCTGTTTCTTTTGCCACTTAATTCATCTCATTGTAACTTACTGAAGAGAGCAATTAGTGAAAATGTAGGCAATGATTCTTGGGCTGCCCTGAGTCCTTTGACACTTAGGGAGTGGATCTGACAAAATTTAACTGGATGTTTTTTAGCACAGTTTAAAATGTCTGAGAAGCATTGCGTTATAACAGAGTTTTTTAAAAGGGAATAATAGCACTGAGGCCAAAGTACCTAAATGTCCAAGGGGATTGTTAAGGGTTGATATGTTTGTGTGTGTGTGTGCACACTTAGTCTTGTCCGACTCTTTGTAACCCCATGGACTGTAGCTTGCTTGCCAGGCTCCTCTGTCCATGGAATTCTCCAGGCAAGAATTCTGGAGTGGGTTGTCATTTTCTTCTTCAGAAGATATTCCTGGCTCAGGTATTGAACCTGATTCGCCTGCATTGGCAGGCAGGTTCTTTACCATTGATCCACCTGGGAAGCCCTAAGGGTTGAAATGTGTCCCCAGAATATGTTGAAATCCTAATGACAAAACGCCTCAGAATGTGGCCTTCTTCAGATATAGGGTCATTGCAGATGTAATTAATTAAACTAAGACGGAGCCATGATGGAATATGGTAGACCCTGGGGCAAAGAAGTAATTTTCAAAAACTCAGTCAAGTTTCACCTGCAGTAAATGCCCTTCATCATGTTTGGGAAGTTCACCTCTATTCCGAGCTTGCGGAGATCCTTTCACCATCTAATGGTGGTTGTTGTCAAATGCCTTTTTCTGTGTCTGTCAAGATGATCATGTGTTTTATCTTTTATTCTATTAATAAAATGCACTCTATCAATTAATTTTTAGATGTTAACCAAAACTTGTCTTCCTGGGATATGTTGCTGGAATCTATTTGCTAATATTTTGTTAAGAAATTTAATGCCTGTGTTCATATAGGATATTAGTTTCTGGATTAATTTTCTTTTGCCATTTTAGTTCAGCTTTTTTTTTTTTTTAGTTCAGCTTTTATATCAAGATAAGACTGCTTCCTAGGTGGCTCAGTGGGTAAAGAGTCTGCCTGCAATGCAGTAGACACAGGAGATGCAAGTTCGATCCCTGGGTCAGAAAGATCCCCTGGAGAAGAAAATGGCAATCGACTCCAGTATTCTTGCCCAGAAAAATCCCATGGACTTGTGGGAAAATCCCATACACTTACTTTTACCCTGGCAGGCTACAGTCCATGGAGTCGCAAGAAGAGTCAAACATGACTTAGCAACTGAGCATTCACATGCATGCAATACTGCTATCATTTTCCAAAACAATTTGTGACATATTGACATTATTTTTTTCTGTAAATACTGATGGAGTTCTCTGGTGAAGCCATCTAGGCCTGGACTCTCTCTGGTTGGAATATTTTTAGTTACTAATTAATTTTCACTACTGGTTGTTGGCCTATACAGATCTATTTGTTAATGAGCTAGTTTTGGTAATTTCTATCTTTTCTAGAAATTTGTCCATTTCACCTAGGTTGGCAGATTTGTTGGCATAAAGTTGTTCATAGTACTCCTTTAAAATTCTTTTACTTTCTTTGGAGTTGGTAGTGATATCCCCCCTTTTGTTACTTACTTTTACCATTTGTGTCTTTTTACCACGGTCAGTCTCGCTGGCGTGGGTTGCCATTTCCTCCTCCAGAGGATCTTCCTGACCCAGGGATCAAACTTGTGTCTCCTGTGTTGCAGGCAGATTCTTTACCCACTGAGCCTCCTGGGAAGCCCAGTAGTTTGGCACTTTTGCATATATTTTCAAAATACCAACTTTTGATTTTGTTGATTTTCTCTATTGTTTTTCTAATGCCAATGACTTCTGCTGTATTCTTTCTTATGTTGCATGGACTTAGTTTGCTCTTCTTGAACCTAGCTTTTAAGACGGAAGCTTAAGTTATTGGTCTGAGACTCTTCTTTTTGGATATAGCTGTTTGAAGGTATAAATTTATCTTGGAGCATTGCCTTAGTTGTATTCCAAAACTGCAGTATGCTATGACTGATCATTCATTCCAAAATATTTTCTAATTTCCTTTTTTGCCTTTACCCATATGCTATTAAGAAGTGTGTTAATTTCTGAATGCTTTGGAATTTCACAGATTTGTTTCTCTCTTGATATTTAAATTAATTATCTTGTGGTGAGAGAAAATATATGGCCTGATTTTCATCATTTGAAAGTTATTGAGAGTTGTCTTGCTGTTGCTGCTAAGTCGCTTCAGTCGTGTCCGACTCTGTGCGACCCCATAGACAGCAGCCCACAAGGCTCCCCTGTCCCTGGGATTCTCCAGGCAAGAACACTGGAGTGGGTTCTCATTTCCTTCTCCAATGCATGAAAGTGAAAAGTGAAAGTGAAGTCGCTCAGTCATGTCCGACTCTTAGCGACCCCATGGACAGCAGCCCACCAGGCTCCTCTGTCCATGGGATTTTCCAGGCAAGAGTACTGGAGTGGGGTGCCATTGCCTTCTCCGAGAGTTGTCTTATGGCTTAGCAAAATTGTCAGTCTTAGAGAATGTTCCATCTGACTTGAATGTGTATTCTACATATATGGGGGTGAAGCATTTTGTACGTGCAGGCACATGCACATGTAAATATACACCTGTCATATTGGTTGATAATACTGTTCATGTTTTCTAAATCCTTGCTAATTTTCTATCTAGTTGCTCTATTGATTATGATAGAGTTTTGAAGTTTCCAAGTATCCCTTCTTTTAATTCTATCAGTTTTTGTTTCCTGTATTTTGGGGTTCTGTTTTTGGTACATATACCTTTATTATTGTTTTATCTTCATGAGGTATTGGCCCTTCTTATCATTATGAAATATTCCCTAATATCCTAGTGATATTTCTTATCTTAAAGTCTATTTTCTCTAATATTAATGGATTCATTCCAACACTCTTGAAGTTACTGTATGCAAGACATATCTTTGAAAAATCTTTTCATTTCAAACCATTTGTGTCTTTGAATCTAAGATGTGTCTCTTTAAGATGGCACATAGTTGAGCCTTGCTTTGTTACTCAGTTTGTCATTTGTTTCCTTTTGATTAATGTAATTATTGAGGTGTTTAGATTTTAATTTCTCATTTTTGTATTTGTTTTCTATATATCTCTTACCTTTCTGTTCATCTATTCTTACTTGACTCTTTTTTTCAGGTTAAAATTATTTGGGGTATCCATTTTCATTCTTTTGTTGGTTTTATGTTTTACAACAGTTTTTAAAAACATTTTGACATTGTTTCCAGTTTTGATTAAAAAGTGTATTTATTTTTATTTTTGGCTGTACTTGGTCCTTGCTGCTGCCTTGGAATTTCTCTGCCTGTAGAGAGTGGTGACTCCTCTTGGTTGCGGTGCACTGGCTTCTCACCGCGGTGGTTTTCCTCGGTTTTGGAGCACAGGCTCTAGAGTGCGTGGGCTCAGTGCTTGCAGCCCCCGGGCTCAGGAGTTGCAGTTCCGGGCTCTAGAGCATGGACTCAATAGTTGNGTTAAAGAAATGTCTTTTAGGAGAACATCTAGATATATACAATATTTCTTAGATTCTTCAAATTTTCCAATATTGTGTTATTATAAAGGAAACTAAATTTGGCAGGGCATTAATTAACTTATTCAAATCTGTCCTCAATTAAGACTATATTCTGATCTGCCAGAAACATGGTCTTCATTAAAATTAGAAATAATTAGTAATTATTATACATGAATGACCTGTTTGCTAGGTAAATGTTTTCGATTCTTTGCTATAATGTTGTTATATTTTATTGAAATATTATCAACAAATTTCTTGCAGTTTATTTTGATTTAGAAAATTCACTGACTTTGACATTTTAAGAAATATTTTTTAGTTCTTTTATAAGTGAAATAGGCAAACTTAGATAGTTTTGAAATTTTTTGTTAAATTTTGGTAATATTAATAATAAGCAAAAGTAAGATCAAATAACTGGATAGCATGAATTCAAAATTAGTTTTCTATCAAAGCTAAGATTCCTATTTTAAGATTCTCCTGTTGTTTCAGTTCATTCTTATAGTGCATCTTGTGTCTTATGCAATCTAATTGCTTTAAATGATCCAGAGAACTTTCCCATCACACATGTCCAAGAATAACCTTAAGATCATTGCTTTGTTTCATCAAACTACTTCATCTTTGGGAGGAATCAGAAAATATAGTATATAATCTTTGAACTGCTGTTAAGACAGTTGACATCATATCTCCCAATAAAAAATTCAAAGGCATGCTGTATATGACGAACACACAGTATTTTTGGATTTCTGGCCAATGTTCTGTACAGTAAAACTTTCTATTTACCAACCCCATTGCCACCATTATCTCTTAGACATTACCCTTGAAGAATTTTTAAATTATTTAAATGAATTTTAGTGTTATATTTTGAAATTTTCAATTACATCTTTTTAAATATTTTGATAAAAGTAAAACTATTTGCAATTCTATCGTTCAGAGGCAATCTAGTTACCAAAATAAAGAATAGTTATCAGACTTCACTGGTGGTCCAGTGGTTAAGACTCAGTGCTTCCAACACACGGGGCATGGTTTGATCCCTGGTTGGGGAAGTTCCACATAAATAAATAAAACCTTTTTTAACTTAAAAAATTTTAAAAACAAAGAATAGGTATCATTCTTCCCAGACATTACATTTAGACCAACAGATTCAATTTTTAAGGTGACAGGAATTGGTGCACAATATTTCTTTTCTACTCCATGCGACTGTAGTGAATATTGTATGTACAAATTTCAAGTACCTGTGGAAACAAGCCGGAACACAAAGAGAAGGAAGAAGACAGATGCTTGGTGCTAGTGAGAGAGTGTACTTGATTATGCAGAAATCTACTATGGGAGAAGTAGGCTTTGACAAGTTAATTTATCTTGTACCTAAGTGCTTCTGCCAGTCAAGTCCTCCTCATACTCCAGGGCACTGTCTTTCTCTTGTGTAGATAGTGGCACAGTTCACAGACCTTCACATGACTTCAGACACTCTTCAGGGGACAAAGTGCAAGAGATGCAGAGAGGCTTTTCCTGAGTTTTAAACTGTGTCACGAGAGTGGGTCACCCTGTGTCAATGCTGATCATCAATCCCAGGTGACAGAGATGCCTGTGGATTCTCTAAAACACATGCTTTTATGTGCGTTTGTTGATCTGGGGTTGGGGGTGCTTCCCAGGCGGCGCTAGTGGTAGTGAATCCGTCTGCCAGTGCACGAGCCTGGAGAATCCCATGAAGAGAAGAACCTGACAGACTACAGTGGTGCAAAGAGTTGGGTATGACTGTTACTTAGCACGCATGGTGATCTTGGTAACCCCAAAGGGCAGTGCTGGTGGAGGTCTGATTAAGTCTAGCCCATGGAGCCTATCTCTACCTCAGCTTATCTCTACCTCACATCCTCTGAGCTTTTTTTTTTTTGTTTTTTAATCTGAAAGGGCCAAGGGGTAAAGATGGGAAGTAAAGAGTAATATTTCATTAGGGATTCCCAGATGGCTCGGTGGTCAAGAATCCACCTTCAATGCAGTAGTCACAGATTCAATCCCTAGGTCTGGAAGATTTCCTGGAAGAGGAAATGGTCACTTTATATATATATATAGACACACACACACATATATAGACACACATAGAGAGAGAGAGGTGTGTATATGTGTCTGTCTGTCTGTCTATCTATCTATACACCCCATCTTCTTTTGCTTTTCACCTGTTGATGGACACTTAGGCTGCTGTCCTGCTTGGGTATTGTAAATAGTGCTGCTAGGAATGTTGTGGTGAATGTATCTTTTCAAATTAAGAGTTTTCTCTGGATACAGGCCCAGGAGTGGGATTTCTGGATCATACGGCAACTCTACTTTTAGTTTTTTAAGGAACCTCCATACTGGTCTCTCTAGTGGCTGCACCAGTTTACATTCCCACCAACAGTGTAGGAGGATTCCCCTTTCTCTACATCCTCTCCAGCATTTATTATTTGCAGACTTTCTTAATGATGGCCATATTGACCAGTGTGAAGTGATACCTCATTGCAGTTTTGATTTTTCTCTAATAACTAGTGATGTTGAGTATATTTTCATGTGCTTATTGACCATCTGTATGCTTTTTTTGGATAAACATCTGCTTAGGTCTTCTGCCCATGTTTTGATTAGGTTGTTTATTTTGTTATTGAGCTGTATAAATATTTGTGTATTTTGATAATTAAGCCCTTGTCTGTTGCATCATTTGAAAATATTTTCTCCCAGTCTATAGGTTGTCTTTTCATTTTGCTTATGATTTCCTTTTTGCAAAGGAATGTTCTCTTTTAAGGACTTGACTTGTTGGTGCTAATAGACTATTGATCTTTACAGTTGAGCAGGTATTTCTGTTGATGGGGACATTTGGTCCATGCACAGTGCAGATACACAATGCATAGTAGAGGGGAGAAAGGAGGCCAAAGGGCAGAGAGAAGTTTTTTATGTTTAAATTTTTCCTGTCTTGCCATAAAACATGAACTTTATTTCACACCTCAAATAGACAAGTATCTTGAGGCTAACATAAACATAACATTGGTCAGATCTTCAAAATTCTGAGTATGGTTTTCAATACAATGAAGTTGAGTTTTACAGGACACAAGATTTCAAGTTTCCTATGTGTAGGAAGGACTTCCCTGGTGGCTCAGACAGTAAAGCGTCCATCTTCAATGCGGGAGACCTGGGTTCAATTCCTGGGTCAAGAAGATCCCCTGGAGAAGGAAATGGCAATCCGCTCCAGTGGTATTGCCTGGAAAATCCCATGGATAGAGGAGCCTGGTAGGCTACAGTCCATGGGGTCGCAAAGAGTCGGACACGACTGACTTCACTACACTATGTATAGGAAGCATGGACCAGAATGGTGCCTGCCTTTTGAAGGTGATTTCTCACAGGTCACCCATCCAAACAGAGTGCACTGAGTAGGCATTGTTTCCACAGAAGTTCCCCAAATCAAAGCACAACATGTGACTAAACTGCTGGAACTTGGCTCTACTTTCCTGATACATTCCCCCCTGTTTTCCCCCCATTTTCTCTTTGTGTGAATACAAAGGAGGTTCTCAATAGAAGGACTGAGGTGCCTTTCTTCTAGCACCGTTGTTCCCCCAATAACCCTCAGCCACACCCTCTCCATTCTGTGTATGTTTGTTATACATATGGTCACTAGTACAACACTTGGCTTTACAGCATACATCAGATGACAAATTAGTCTTATATCCACAAGTAGGTTTTAAGCAACTTAAGAGAAAAGGTTATGTTCTTTTGTGTTACTCACAGCACCTAGTTCAACGCGGAACATGTATAGACATTCAATCACATTTGTCAATGGATGAATTAAACCAGCAATTCTCAAATTTTTTTGGTGTCATAACCCTATATATTCTTCAAAATAATTGAGACTCCTAAGGGATTTTGTTTATGGAGGTTATATCTACTCAACACTTACCATTGTTGAAAATTCAAAATATCACAGTAAAACAAGACAATAAAAGTGGTACTTTTTTGTTGTGTTTCTGCATAGATACAGGAAAAACTGGTATTTCAAAATAATTCATTGGACAATATAGAGGTTATGGATATTATAAAAGTTATCATTGAAGATAACTACTTAAAACACAGAAGTACTATGAACTCAGTTAATTTCAGAAAAAAATGTATATTTTTATACCTTAAATCTACTACCTGAGAAAATTCTAAAAAATACAAGATTGCACAGGCATGCATTCCATAAATTATCAGAGGATGACATCATCCCATATCATGCAGTGTCTGGAAAATTCTACTGTACATGAGATAATGAGAGTGAAATAGGCAAATAATATTTCAAAAATGTTGTGAAAATAGTTGTGAATTCCTGGATCCCCTGAAAGAGTCTTGGGAACCATTAAGGATTCCAAGACCAAACTTTGGAAAACAGTGGATTAAATGATAGTCTTGGTTAATTCGGTCACTTAAAGATGCCCATTACACAAAATCACTACTAGAAAACTGCAGGACAATTAGAATCTACTTTCTAGTGATTGGCATTTATATTATTTATATAGTGCTGTCTAGTTCATCTTTAGGTGAGTCATTTAGATTAGACTGTATTAGAAATCTAATTACCCCTAACTTAATAGCTAAAACTCATAAACATTGATTATCTCACAATCTCTATGGGTTAGGAAACTGGGTGCAGTTTAGTGGCTGCCTATGGCTCAAGGTGGGCTTCCCAAGTGGCGCCAGTGGTAAAGAACCTCCCTGCCAATGCAGGAGCTGTAAGAGATGCAGGTTCAATCCTTGGGTTGGGAAGATCCCCTGGAGGAGGGCATGGCAACCCACTCCAGTATTCTTGCATGGAGAATCCCATGGACAGAGAAACCTGGAGGGCTACAGTCCACAGGGTTGCAAAGAGTTGGACACGACTGAAGTGACTTCACACACACACACGGCTCAAGGTATCTCATGAGGTTCCTTAAGTTTTGGACCAGGGCTGTGGTCACGCATGAAGGCTCCCACTTGCAGAGAATCTGTTTTCAAGCTTGTGTAAGGTTGTTGGCAAGCATCAGTCTGTTCCCCACAGACTATTAGGCAGAGGCCTCAGTTTCTCGCTGGGTGTTGCCTGAAGGCCCT
>SJYX01004199.1:136326-156557 GCA_006410675.1 Oreotragus oreotragus | reverse complement strand
AGAGTGAAAAAGTTGGCTTAAAGCTCAACATTCAGAAAACGAAGATCATGGCATCCGGTCCCATCACTTCTTGGGAAATAGATGGACAAACAGTGGAAACAGTGTCAGACTTTATTTTGGGGGGCTCCAAAATCACTGCAGATGGTGACTGCAGCGATGAAATTAGAAGACACTTACTCCTTGGAAGGAAAATTATGACCAACCTGGATAGTATATTCAAAAGCAGACATTACTTTGCCGACTAAGGTCCGTCTAGTCAAGGCTATGGTTTTTCCTGTGGTCATGTATGGATGTGAGATTTGGACTGTGAAGAAGGCTGAACGCCGAAGAATTGATGCTTTTGACCTGTGGTGTTGGAGAAGACTCTTGAGAGTCCCTTGAACTGCAAGGAGATCCAACCAGTCCATTCTGAAGGAGATCAGCCCTGGGATTTCTTTGGAAGGAATGATGCTAAAGCTGAAGCTCCAGTACTTTGGCCACCTCATGAGAAGAGCTGACTCATTGGAAAAGACTCTGATACTGAGAGGGATTGGGGGCAGGAGGAGAAGGGGACGACGGAGGATGAGATGGCTGGATGGCATCACCAACTCAATGGACGTGAGTCTGAGTGAACTCCGGGAGATGGTGATGGACAGGGAGGCCTGGTGTGCTGTGATTCATGGGGTTGCAAAGAGTTGGACACGACTGAGCAACTGAACTGAACTGAACTGAATTAACCTCCAATTAAAATAAAGTATTTTAAAAATGAAATAAAGTAAACATTTAGACTGTCAGATTTGAAGAGCATTTCTGGAATACCAACCATAATACTCTGCATGATCTCTTTTGACAAAGGCCTTAATACAAATGAACTTAGGAAAGCAAAAACACTCACTGTCTGAAACAAAAAAGGCTGAATCCTTCAGCTTTTCACCTGAAGCTACTGTAACATTATTAATGTTATATTCCAATAGAAAGTAAAAAGTTTAAACTTTGGGGGGAAAAAAAGAAATGATCTAAGTTAACAGAAAGCTAAATCAGTACTCTGTTGAGTGAATTTACTTTTTTTCCCCTGTGGACATTAGCCAGTTTCCAGTAGTTCGTTGCCTTAGGAGCAGGAACGAATTCTCTAACACTGGTGGAAAGTAGGTAGCTCCTAGACTTGTGTGTCCCCTGGGATGCTGTGAGAATTTAGGAGCACTCTTATTAGTGCTTAGTGATTTATTAAAATAATGAGGTTTCCTGAGTTTTTTCAGCTCGATGCTGCCTTTTAGACAGCTCCCATCACTACTCTTTGAAATCCCAGTGTTGTCAATAACAGAGCTAAATTTAAGAGTAAATGTAAATAATTGTGTCTGTGTTTAGTGGACAAGTAGATCATTTGCCCTCTCCTTCTAAGACTCTTTCTTTGGGAGACCCAATTCAACCAGAGTCCTTAATCTAACATTTGGAATGTAAATAACTCTCTTCAGGGGTCTGGATTTCATCACCTTTGAAATGTAAACGTCTAGGAGTCTTCCTGGCACCTAGATAAGTTTATCTAGCTGTCTGTCTTAGGCTGTGATCATTTGCTTACAGAAGAGATAAGAGAGGATTTACTATTCCCATGGGTGATGGCAATTAACTAGAGCAAATAGCTATCTCAATTCTTAAGTGAACTTAGGATGAACTATACAGAAAAATGTATATATACGCAAACTGTTCTGTTATGTCCTCTTGTAGGGAACACAAGAATACCATAAAAGCTGAAGAATGTGCACTTTGTATGGCTGCAAACTGTCTATATAAATGTGTGTGAAGATGGCCTGACTCTTTAAGTTTTATACAAACTGCTTATGTGCACATAACATGAATAGCATGTGTTTATTTAAAAATCAAACATCGTTCTTTCCTTTCTACACTTTGTGGTGAATTCTCTGCACTATTAGCATTTTTATTTCCACAGTATTACAGACATCCACAGGTAAAGAATGGGCTTGAAGTCAAGGGTATAGGCTATGGCGATCCAGGCAGGAAAGTAGCTAGAAACCGGAAATAATCCCCAAATCGAAGAGCAAAGATCAAATCAGAAGCTAGCAAGCAAAACACATAGGATTGGTAGATGTGTATGATGGGGTAATCCTGAGGACAGGTACAGTCATACTGAAGAAATTTACAGAGGCTCATAATACAGAAAGACAAGGTAAAGAGGGTAGTTAGAATTTCAAACACAGTGAGGAAGTTTATAGAAGCCAAAATGGGTGGGATGAGCTGAAGAGCAAATATATTGCCCCTACGTTCAGAGACCTGGCACCAAGGCAAGCTGTCTTGATCAAAAGATTCACTTATTTTCTGCTCGATGAATGGCAATTAGAGGGCTGGGCTACAGCAGCTAGAAAAAAAAAATGTGAGAGGAGATTTTTATTTCCTGTACAAAGTAATATTCTTTCTATTCTATTGGAACTAATGCCTGTTCTTTTGTTACTTTTTGGTAGTTTGGAGAGAGTGAACTTTAAAAGCAATATGTGTAGCAAATCTAAACAGAACTGTTGAGTTCAATTCTAGTAAAAAATTAAAGGACATAATTCTGGCTCTGTCATTTACTCTTCCTGTGACAGTGGGCAAAAGAATTAACCCCTTTTAGTTTTTTTCACCTGTAAAAAAATAAGAATTTTAGTAGCATCTAATTCTTAAGGTTGTTGTGGGATTACCACACACACATAAACACACACATTTTTTTATAAAGTGGTACAAAGTATGCTTAATAGAGTTTGTTACTATTATTATGCCAATTCATTTTTTAAAACATGGCACTTATCATATCTCTCATTCCATATTTCCCTCCTGCATCCTGGACTGCAAGAAAACTCCTCATCCTGACATTTTAGCTTCATCTCTCCTTTTATTCCACATATACTATATCTTAGTTGGGGCTTCCCTGGTGGCTCAGGAGTAAAGAATTGCCTGCCCATTCAGAAGACGCAGGTTTGATCCCTGATCAGGGAAGATACTCTACAGAAGGAAATGGCAACCCACTCCAGTATTTTTGCCTGGGAAATCCCATCGGCAGAGGAGCCTGGCCGGCTACAATCCATGGGGTCACAAAAGAGTCAGAAATGACTTTGTGACTAATCAACAGCAATACATCTTAGTTAAATAAAAGTAGGGATTTCCAGACCCTTTCAGAACATTGCCACATGTAAAACAAAATGAGTGCTCCATGTCATCATGATTCTCAAATATGCTCAGATAGACATCTGCCCCCAAACAATAACAGATCAGACTGATGACTCATCTGGGTTGTGAAATTATGTTAGAAGTTCTTGCTGACACAGGAGCCAGTATTTTCCCACCCAAACATCTATATGCTACCTATCCTGAGCATTGTTCCTGAGGGCTTGAGAAGGTCTCAGACTATACCAAGAAGATGATAGATGTGTCTATGAAAATAATCAGTAAATAGTCAAGAATAGAAAGGAATTTTATTTGAGCCAAATAGGGCTTGCACAGAAGCCTGCTCCAGAAAAGCAGGGTTTTCAGCAGTTTTATATCTTGTCAGAACAAAGAACACTGAACAAATCAGGGATACATTTCTTCAATGTCTCTAAAAGACAGACCAGCACATACCCAGAGAGCACATATGGTATGGCCTTGGCAGCTAAGAAGGGAGTCTTATCATCACAGGAGTACCAGCATTAGCATCTCAGAAAGGACGTTTAATCTTTATTTTAACATGGAGATTCTTTACTTCTGATCAGTGTGGCCTTTTCTTTCAAAACTAAAGCAGATGTACAATATATGTTTGACAGACTATTTTAGTTAGCATAAAACTCAAGCTAACTCATGTATAAGCCAGAAAGACTTCCCTATGTCTTGGCATGTAAAATTTTCTTTTAACAGATAGTTACATATAGGTGATGATCATAGGTCCTAGACAGTCACTTATAAGTGTCTATCCTAGAGGCAACAACTGTATGACATCTGTATAGCCACTTCTTCTTACACCCATAGTAGCATCCATAGTTGAAGGTGGTTCTCTTTACCACTGAGCCTTTTTTACCAGAGCCCCCTGAGCAGCTAGATCAAGTGAATATGGGACCAGAAAATATGGCAAACCACCCTTTATCGTTTCAATATCTGCAGCTCATCCATCATTTTGGTAACTTCTTCTGCTTTGATTCCTTTATAGTGAGATCCAGCTTGATTTTAAAGGGTTGTAAAAAGCTTTCTTCTCCCCTTAATAATCACATAGAAAGCCCTTTCATCTTCTAAAGGCCACAGAAAACAAGAGTACTTTCTTTTGCTTAAAAAGTATGAGCTGTCAGCCAGCAACGGTTATAATTGTGAAATACAGCACTCGTGTCTTCTGTCTTCCATTTTCCCCTGTTGCATTCCTATACTCACAGCAGCCTGTGGACTTACATTCCAGCCAAATGTGTTATTAATAGTCGATATGAGAAGGTTCATTGCTTTGAGAGGTTATTAGATAAAGAGCTACAAGAAAGCACTGCCAAGGTAGCACTGAGAAGGTAAAAATACAAATCTGTCCAAAAGTCTGGGGCCTCTTTTCCCACCAAGATTTCATCCAAATTTGGAAACAGCATGTTGGGAGCTCTCAGAAGCCTCTTAGCCCTCTCCCTGGAATATTCTCAGGGAAAACAATTGAAATTCAGGGTAAAATAACCTGAATATCTTTCTCAGGATAGAATTGTGATTTCACCTGCTTACCACCAACTAATAAGGATTCAACTAATAAGGATTCAAGTCCTGGCAGGCAAGCTCCAAAGTCCATAT
The DNA here is from genome assembly GCA_006410675.1 of Oreotragus oreotragus. Taxonomy (NCBI): domain Eukaryota; kingdom Metazoa; phylum Chordata; class Mammalia; order Artiodactyla; family Bovidae; genus Oreotragus; species Oreotragus oreotragus. The sequence continues at coordinate 151,805 of SJYX01004199.1, read as the reverse complement.
TTGCCCCACTATAAGACACAGCCTGCTGTTAAAACAGACACAGCATTGCCCAACCTGATATAATCTCAAAATATCTTCAAGAATGGAAAGACAGAAGGAAAAGAAAAATAAAGCTAACATTTATTAAATGCCTACTAGAGGCAGACTCTGCAGGAACTGCTTTACATAAAGCACTTTGTAAATAGCAAAGCCTTTTTCAATTTTTATTCATGATATTAAAAGGTAGGTGAGATTTAGTTTTACCACCCACGAGCACTTTCCTTTATCAGCACCCCAGTACTCTCTTTAGTACCTCTTTAGACTTCATTTCTCCAGTTGTTCAACGTCCCTCCTCTGTTCCCTTACTTCCAAGGCGGGAACTCTGGTATCTGCACTGGCTTGCCTTTCTCTAGTTGTAGATCTTTCCTTTCTTCCTCTACCTCATTAAAAATAACTTTCCTGTGTCTCATCAGATAATTGCTTAGCTAAAGCATTTTATAGCAGGATTTCTCTTTGTGCAAATGAATGATGGAAATAGATGACATAAACACCTGAAATTAGCACAACACTGTAAATCAACTATACTTCACTAAAAGAAAAAAGAGACATTGTTTAACACAAACCCTATAGCAAAGGATGTTACTATTGATGCACTTCCACTCGCTGCAGTAGGCCACTGGAAGAAACAACTTGTGAATGTTTGTGAGATTTTGCAGTAAAGAAGACATGGGGTAGATTCTCAGTTCTGTCACTAATGAGCTCTATGTTATTGGACTAGTCATTTTTCCTCTGATAGTCTCATTTTCTTTGTCTATAGAAGGAGTGACAAAAAAGAATTGTCACTTTCTATTTTAACACTAAAATTGTGTGATTTTATTAGTAATGGATTGTCTTTAACAAAATGTTAGAAGTATAAAGGGCATTATAAATTATATACTATGATGTCTTTTTGCAATTCCCATTAAAAACAGGTAAAAAAAAGATACTGTGGTATGGTAATTTAGGAGCTACAATCTGGATATCTGCATGAGAGTCTTGGATCCATCACTTAATACTGTTACTTAGCTGTAGATTGATCTCTCAGTTTCCACACCTTAAAAAATGGGGATGACAGTAATTTTTAATTAAATTGTTGTATGATATAATGCATGGGAAACACCTAACAAATGCTAGCTACTTCTGTTATAAAGCTCTATAGAAATTCCACTATCTTGATCCATTATAAGAATTCTTGAGAAAAGTAGAAACAACCATCAGAGAGAGGTAGTGTGAAAAAGGATGTATACTAACGTGTGTGTTGGGTGGAGTTAAAAAAGTGAAAGTGTAGTCACTGAGTCGTGTCTGAATCTTTGCAACTCCATGGATGGTATTCTCTGTCCATAGAATTCTCCAGGCCAGAATACTGGAGTGGGTAGCCATTCCCTTCTCCAGGGGATCTTCCCGATCAAGGGATCAAAGCTGGATTTCCTGCATTGCAGGCAGATTCTTTACCATCTGAGCCACCAGGGACAGATATTAAATAGTAATAATCCATAAGCTAAAAGTGACAGGGTAATGATGAGTCCAGCGTCATTCTCATCCGTATCTTGTGTGTATTTAATGGACTGCTGGTCTTTCCTGTCTTTCACCCATTATCCTTTGCCAGTCTCTGTTTTGATTTGGGATTCCCAGGTGGCACTAGTGATAAAGAACCTGCCTGTCAATGCAGGAGACATTAAGAAACACAAGTTTGATCCCTGGGTTGGGAAGATCTCCTGGAGAAGGAAATGGCAGTCCACTCCAGTATTCTTGCCTGGGAAATCCCATGGACAAAGGGGCTTGGCAGGCTATAGTCCACAGAGTCACAAAGAGTCGGACACAACTGAAACAACTTAGCACTAGCACATCATGGACAAATTGGTAATTCTGCCAAGCCCCCATACCCCCATATAAAAACTCCCTCTCATGCCATCTGATTGTACATAATCAGCTACCTTTCTTAATTATTACTCTCTACCAACCCTCTGATCATCTTCCTTATAGTCGCGTCCTTACCATCTATCCTATCTATCTCATCTTCCCTGCCTTCAATATCTTCTTACACAAGTCAACTAACTCCCTAGTATCATGGATTCTTGGGTTACTTAATTTCAGTTGTTTCCCCCTTTCTTCCATACCGGGAATACCCTCTCATGGTTGCATCCTGGACAGTCATAATTCATAGCATTCATTCATACTTCCAACATTTTAAACTCTAGTGCTACTTTCTAATTACCACCTCTTACATTTTCACCTGTCTTTCCTTTTTTTCCCCACTAAAACTAGTGTACGATCTCATAGAGATCTCAAGTATTTGGCATTCTATTTTCTCTAATTTGCCAGTTCATAACTTTCCCACTTTCTTGCCAGTACACTCAGCCTTCTGTCCTTCTTGACCATCCTACCCCCTTGCTTGGATGCATTCAAACTCAATTTTATTTAACTCTGTTTTTTTTTTTTTTTCCTACTTCACCTAAGGGTGCTAATCATAGCTTTCCTTTCTTATTTTCCTTAGTAGCATACCTCCAAGCACATGTGCCTCTATAACCTCTAGTTCTACAGTCTCAACTTGGCCTTCAGTGCTGGCCAAAGCTTCAGTGGATTGATTTTTTAAAAGAAAAAAGAAATGCTTCTATGTGTCCCTCACTGGTTCTCTCTGCTTTCACTCGGTAGTTATTTCAGACATTCATTACTGTCCTTCAGTCTTCTGTTTTCATCAAATGACCTCATCTACTTGGCAGAGAAAACAGAGTCCAAAACATGGGATTCCCTAAAGTTCCTCCTCCATCCCTCATGACAGTATCTATATCTGTATTCACCCTTACCATCATCTGTAGAAATTTAGTAGAATGGGAAACCTTCTTTTTCAAAACTAAATCCTACATCTGTGTTCCAAAACTCCCCTCCCCTCCCATGACATTAGGACCTTCCTCCTTAAATTGTCCTTTCTCTTCCCTGGATCTTTGACATTTCACCATCTACTGGCTTTTTCATTGCAGTCAATAAAAAGATGGCGGTTCTTTGGTCATTGTTTTCACAATCAATATTTTTAAAAGGAATTGTCTCTTATAATTATCCACACTTTTTTTTACTTCCCATTTCTTCTTGAACCTACTGTAGAATACAGCCCCCTTCCCCTCCAGTAAAATAGCTCTTACCAAAGCTAACTCCAGCAGATACTTTTTAGGCTTTATCTTATTTGAACTCTTCATCAACTGATTCTTCCTACCTTTGATTGTTTGACACCATTTTCTTGTGATTCTCATGCAATGTAGCTAGTGTGTCTCAATCTCCCTTGCTGGTTTTCTTTCTCTAACTACCCCTAGTATATTAACCTTTCCTGCAGTGGGCTTTTAGTCCATTCTCATTTCATTTTATACGAGTTTGTTACATGAGCCCAGACAGGTTCTTAGCCTTAATTAATGGCCATCTATAGGCTGGCGATTCAAATATCTCAGTGTCTTGATCTCATTCCTAAACTGTAGACCCGCACACTCAGTTGCTTCTAAGACACTCTCCAGAGATTATCAAACTAAATACACAATATAAAAGTCTCCCCCTTTTTTTTCTTCCCTCTTCTTCCACGAAATGTTTCTCTTTCTCTCATATCTCCTATCTTAACAATCAGCCACATAGTCCAAGTCAGAAATTTTGGAGTCATTTTTGGTCTCTTATTATTCTCCTTCACCCACTCAGCTGCCAGGTCTTACCTCCTAATTATCACTTGGTTTTGTTCTCCCCTCTTTACTCCTATTGTCAATGATTTAATTTTAGTACTGTTGCATCAATAAAACTGTGGATTACTGCTAAATTCTTTTAATTGGCCTCTCCTACTTAAATTGACCTCCACAGTGCTGTCAAAGTACTATATCTCAAAAACAAATTTGATTCTATGACTTCCTTGCTTTAAACTCTTTGGGAACTCCCACCAATCAAAGAATAAAATCCAGATCCCTTGACACATCATCCAAGACTCTTCATGATTTGACTCATGACATTTCTTTCTTTAGCTTCTTCTCTGTTTCCTCCCTATGGTGGTGGTGGTGGTTTAGTCGCTAATTTGTATCTGAGTCTGGCGACCTCATGGACCCTAGCCTGCCAGGCTCCTCTGTCCTGGGATTTCCCAGGCGAGAACACTGGAGTGGGTTGCCCTTTCCTCCTCCAGGGGATTTTGTCGACCCAGGGATCAAACTTGCGTCTCTTGCATCTCCTGCACTGGCAGGCAGATTCTTTACCACTGAGCTACCTGGGGAGCTATTTACTCCCTCTAGTTCAGCTAAATACAATCACACACTGACCTTTGAAAGGGTCATATTTTCCCGTGTCTTGAATTCTGAAATATTATATCTAAAATACCCTCAAACTGCTCCTCTACTTTTCATCCTTAAACACAAATTTAGAAGTCAGTTATTTGTGAAGCCTCAGTGAATCCCCTATATTCAGTTAATCACCCAACAAAGATTGCTCCCCTTTCATCCTGGGATATCCTCATAGCACTCTTTACATGTATAAGAAGCCTGATCGCTCCATCAGATTACAAACTCTCTGAGGTCAAATAATATGTTCTCTTAGTCACCTTTATTTCTCCAATATCTAGTACCACTCCTGGAGCTACATTTAGCAAGTGTGTATTGAATTAAACGAATGAATTTGCTTTTGGCTTTTGTCTCTAAAAGGACAGAATCCTCCCTTATTTGGTTTTCCTCTCCAAAAAGACAGATTTTTCAGATTATAACATTTTTATTATTTCTCAGAGTTCCCATCTCCTCTTCTTCATCCTCTGCCCCTGTGGCTTAAAGGGATGTGTATGTGAAATGATGGTGGTTTCCCTTTCCAGATTGGTAACACTGAATGAGATGGAAAGGAGCCTGGTGACAGTGGGTGGGAGCAGGGGCCCCTGGTAGGATTCAGCAGGGCAAGTGCTCCTGCTTGCCTAGGCAGACTCAAACCAGTTGGAGGAACAGGATGCTGAAGGAGGCAATAGACACAAGTAGGAAATGTGGCCTAAAGGATGCTGGTACTAAATCACTTATCAGTGAGGATACAAGTTTCTCCAGGGATCTTAAAAATGTATCCCTGATGTCTGAGTTAGCACAGCAACCTACCATGTTTCTTGTAAATAAACTTATTCTTGAGAGAGATCAAGTTTGTAAAACCAGCTCAAAATCAATCACTGTGGATGGTGACTGCAGCCATGAAATTAAAAGACGCTTGCTCCTTGGAAGAAAAGCAATGACTATATAATCTCAAAATATCTTCAAGAATGGAAAGACAGAAGGAAAAGAAAAATAAAGCTAACATTTATTAAATGCCTACTAGAGGCAGACTCTGCAGGAACTGCTTTACATAAAGCACTTTGTAAATAGCAAAGCCTTTTTCAATTTTTATTCATGATATTAAAAGGTAGGTGAGATTTAGTTTTACCACCCACGAGCACTTTCCTTTATCAGCACCCCAGTACTCTCTTTAGTACCTCTTTAGACTTCATTTCTCCAGTTGTTCAACGTCCCTCCTCTGTTCCCTTACTTCCAAGGCGGGAACTCTGGTATCTGCACTGGCTTGCCTTTCTCTAGTTGTAGATCTTTCCTTTCTTCCTCTACCTCATTAAAAATAACTTTCCTGTGTCTCATCAGATAATTGCTTAGCTAAAGCATTTTATAGCAGGATTTCTCTTTGTGCAAATGAATGATGGAAATAGATGACATAAACACCTGAAATTAGCACAACACTGTAAATCAACTATACTTCACTAAAAGAAAAAAGAGACATTGTTTAACACAAACCCTATAGCAAAGGATGTTACTATTGATGCACTTCCACTCGCTGCAGTAGGCCACTGGAAGAAACAACTTGTGAATGTTTGTGAGATTTTGCAGTAAAGAAGACATGGGGTAGATTCTCAGTTCTGTCACTAATGAGCTCTATGTTATTGGACTAGTCATTTTTCCTCTGATAGTCTCATTTTCTTTGTCTATAGAAGGAGTGACAAAAAAGAATTGTCACTTTCTATTTTAACACTAAAATTGTGTGATTTTATTAGTAATGGATTGTCTTTAACAAAATGTTAGAAGTATAAAGGGCATTATAAATTATATACTATGATGTCTTTTTGCAATTCCCATTAAAAACAGGTAAAAAAAAGATACGGTGGTATGGTAATTTAGGAGCTACAATCTGGATATCTGCATGAGAGTCTTGGATCCATCACTTAATACTGTTACTTAGCTGTAGATTGATCTCTCAGTTTCCACACCTTAAAAAATGGGGATGACAGTAATTTTTAATTAAATTGTTGTATGATATAATGCATGGGAAACACCTAACAAATGCTAGCTACTTCTGTTATAAAGCTCTATAGAAATTCCACTATCTTGATCCATTATAAGAATTCTTGAGAAAAGTAGAAACAACCATCAGAGAGAGGTAGTGTGAAAAAGGATGTATACTAACGTGTGTGTTGGGTGGAGTTAAAAAAGTGAAAGTGTAGTCACTGAGTCGTGTCTGAATCTTTGCAACTCCATGGATGGTATTCTCTGTCCATAGAATTCTCCAGGCCAGAATACTGGAGTGGGTAGCCATTCCCTTCTCCAGGGGATCTTCCCGATCAAGGGATCAAAGCTGGATTTCCTGCATTGCAGGCAGATTCTTTACCATCTGAGCCACCAGGGACAGATATTAAATAGTAATAATCCATAAGCTAAAAGTGACAGGGTAATGATGAGTCCAGCGTCATTCTCATCCGTATCTTGTGTGTATTTAATGGACTGCTGGTCTTTCCTGTCTTTCACCCATTATCCTTTGCCAGTCTCTGTTTTGATTTGGGATTCCCAGGTGGCACTAGTGATAAAGAACCTGCCTGTCAATGCAGGAGACATTAAGAAACACAAGTTTGATCCCTGGGTTGGGAAGATCTCCTGGAGAAGGAAATGGCAGTCCACTCCAGTATTCTTGCCTGGGAAATCCCATGGACAAAGGGGCTTGGCAGGCTATAGTCCACAGAGTCACAAAGAGTCGGACACAACTGAAACAACTTAGCACTAGCACATCATGGACAAATTGGTAATTCTGCCAAGCCCCCATACCCCCATATAAAAACTCCCTCTCATGCCATCTGATTGTACATAATCAGCTACCTTTCTTAATTATTACTCTCTACCAACCCTCTGATCATCTTCCTTATAGTCGCGTCCTTACCATCTATCCTATCTATCTCATCTTCCCTGCCTTCAATATCTTCTTACACAAGTCAACTAACTCCCTAGTATCATGGATTCTTGGGTTACTTAATTTCAGTTGTTTCCCCCTTTCTTCCATACCGGGAATACCCTCTCATGGTTGCATCCTGGACAGTCATAATTCATAGCATTCATTCATACTTCCAACATTTTAAACTCTAGTGCTACTTTCTAATTACCACCTCTTACATTTTCACCTGTCTTTCCTTTTTTTCCCCACTAAAACTAGTGTACGATCTCATAGAGATCTCAAGTATTTGGCATTCTATTTTCTCTAATTTGCCAGTTCATAACTTTCCCACTTTCTTGCCAGTACACTCAGCCTTCTGTCCTTCTTGACCATCCTACCCCCTTGCTTGGATGCATTCAAACTCAATTTTATTTAACTCTGTTTTTTTTTTTTTTTCCTACTTCACCTAAGGGTGCTAATCATAGCTTTCCTTTCTTATTTTCCTTAGTAGCATACCTCCAAGCACATGTGCCTCTATAACCTCTAGTTCTACAGTCTCAACTTGGCCTTCAGTGCTGGCCAAAGCTTCAGTGGATTGATTTTTTAAAAGAAAAAAGAAATGCTTCTATGTGTCCCTCACTGGTTCTCTCTGCTTTCACTCGGTAGTTATTTCAGACATTCATTACTGTCCTTCAGTCTTCTGTTTTCATCAAATGACCTCATCTACTTGGCAGAGAAAACAGAGTCCAAAACATGGGATTCCCTAAAGTTCCTCCTCCATCCCTCATGACAGTATCTATATCTGTATTCACCCTTACCATCATCTGTAGAAATTTAGTAGAATGGGAAACCTTCTTTTTCAAAACTAAATCCTACATCTGTGTTCCAAAACTCCCCTCCCCTCCCATGACATTAGGACCTTCCTCCTTAAATTGTCCTTTCTCTTCCCTGGATCTTTGACATTTCACCATCTACTGGCTTTTTCATTGCAGTCAATAAAAAGATGGCGGTTCTTTGGTCATTGTTTTCACAATCAATATTTTTAAAAGGAATTGTCTCTTATAATTATCCACACTTTTTTTTACTTCCCATTTCTTCTTGAACCTACTGTAGAATACAGCCCCCTTCCCCTCCAGTAAAATAGCTCTTACCAAAGCTAACTCCAGCAGATACTTTTTAGGCTTTATCTTATTTGAACTCTTCATCAACTGATTCTTCCTACCTTTGATTGTTTGACACCATTTTCTTGTGATTCTCATGCAATGTAGCTAGTGTGTCTCAATCTCCCTTGCTGGTTTTCTTTCTCTAACTACCCCTAGTATATTAACCTTTCCTGCAGTGGGCTTTTAGTCCATTCTCATTTCATTTTATACGAGTTTGTTACATGAGCCCAGACAGGTTCTTAGCCTTAATTAATGGCCATCTATAGGCTGGCGATTCAAATATCTCAGTGTCTTGATCTCATTCCTAAACTGTAGACCCGCACACTCAGTTGCTTCTAAGACACTCTCCAGAGATTATCAAACTAAATACACAATATAAAAGTCTTCCCCTTTTTTTTCTTCCCTCTTCTTCCACGAAATGTTTCTCTTTCTCTCATATCTCCTATCTTAACAATCAGCCACATAGTCCAAGTCAGAAATTTTGGAGTCATTTTTGGTCTCTTATTATTCTCCTTCACCCACTCAGCTGCCAGGTCTTACCTCCTAATTATCACTTGGTTTTGTTCTCCCCTCTTTACTCCTATTGTCAATGATTTAATTTTAGTACTGTTGCATCAATAAAACTGTGGATTACTGCTAAATTCTTTTAATTGGCCTCTCCTACTTAAATTGACCTCCACAGTGCTGTCAAAGTACTATATCTCAAAAACAAATTTGATTCTATGACTTCCTTGCTTTAAACTCTTTGGGAACTCCCACCAATCAAAGAATAAAATCCAGATCCCTTGACACATCATCCAAGACTCTTCATGATTTGACTCATGACATTTCTTTCTTTAGCTTCTTCTCTGTTTCCTCCCTATGGTGGTGGTGGTGGTTTAGTCGCTAATTTGTATCTGAGTCTGGCGACCTCATGGACCCTAGCCTGCCAGGCTCCTCTGTCCTGGGATTTCCCAGGCGAGAACACTGGAGTGGGTTGCCCTTTCCTCCTCCAGGGGATTTTGTCGACCCAGGGATCAAACTTGCGTCTCTTGCATCTCCTGCATTGGCAGGCAGATTCTTTACCACTGAGCTACCTGGGGAGCTATTTACTCCCTCTAGTTCAGCTAAATACAATCACACACTGACCTTTGAAAGGGTCATATTTTCCCGTGTCTTGAATTCTGAAATATTATATCTAAAATACCCTCAAACTGCTCCTCTACTTTTCATCCTTAAACACAAATTTAGAAGTCAGTTATTTGTGAAGCCTCAGTGAATCCCCTATATTCAGTTAATCACCCAACAAAGATTGCTCCCCTTTCATCCTGGGATATCCTCATAGCACTCTTTACATGTATCAGAAGCCTGATCGCTCCATCAGATTACAAACTCTCTGAGGTCAAATAATATGTTCTCTTAGTCACCTTTATTTCTCCAATATCTAGTAACACTCCTGGAGCTACATTTAGCAAGTGTGTATTGAATTAAACGAATGAATTTGCTTTTGGCTTTTGTCTCTAAAAGGACAGAATCCTCCCTTATTTGGTTTTCCTCTCCAAAAAGACAGATTTTTCAGATTATAACATTTTTATTATTTCTCAGAGTTCCCATCTCCTCTTCTTCATCCTCTGCCCCTGTGGCTTAAAGGGATGTGTATGTGAAATGATGGTGGTTTCCCTTTCCAGATTGGTAACACTGAATGAGATGGAAAGGAGCCTGGTGACAGTGGGTGGGAGCAGGGGCCCCTGGTAGGATTCAGCAGGGCAAGTGCTCCTGCTTGCCTAGGCAGACTCAAACCAGTTGGAGGAACAGGATGCTGAAGGAGGCAACAGACACAAGTAGGAAATGTGGCCTAAAGGATGCTGGTACTAAATCACTTATCAGTGAGGATACAAGTTTCTCCAGGGATCTTAAAAATGTATCCCTGATGTCTGAGTTAGCACAGCAACCTACCATGTTTCTTGTAAATAAACTTATTCTTGAGAGAGATCAAGTTTGTAAAACCAGCTCAAAATCAATCACTGTGGATGGTGACTGCAGCCATGAAATTAAAAGACGCTTGCTCCTTGGAAGAAAAGCAATGACAAACGTAGATACTGTATTAAAATGCAGTGACATTGCTTTACCTACAAAGGTCCATATAATCAAAGCTATGGTTTTTCCAATAGTCATGTATGGATGTCATAGCTGGACAATTAAAAAAATGACTGAGCACCAAAGAATTGATGCCTTTGAACTGTGGTGCTGAAGAAGACTCTTGAGAGTCCCTTGGACAGCCAGGAGATCAAACTAGTCAATCCTAAAGGAAATCAACCCCGAATATTCGTTGGAAGGACTGGTGCTGAAGCTGAAGCTCCAATACTTTGGCCAACTGATGCGAAGAGCTGACTCATTGGAAAAGACCCTGATGCTGGGAAAGATTGAAGGCAGGAGGAGAAAGGGACAACAGAGGAGGAGATGGTTGGATGGCATCACTGACTCAATGAACATGAGTTTGAGCAAGCTCTGAGAGATAGTTGAGGACAGGGAAGCCTTGCTTGCTGCAGTCCATGGGGCCTCAAACAGTCAGACATGACTGAGTGACTGAAGAACAACAAGCAATTATTACAGTTCCCTGGAAGAAAGTAGAGTATTGTCACTGTAGACAGAAGGAGACATCCGGGAGAAGAAACCAACCTGGGCCCAGGGAATCTAAGTACTTTTATAATATTACTTATTATTTTGGTGTGTTCTATCTGTTGGAATATTCTGAAGACCTTTCCTGTACTATTGGCCCACATTCAAGGCCCAAACTTCACCTTGATACGGCAATAGGTAGTTCAATGCTAACTTTTATTAGTTACCATAGCAGCTAGAGAGATTTATGCCATATTAAGTGCTTCTAAGGAAGTGATATCATTGTCTGGGTGGTCTATATGTATTAAGTTTGTGTTAATAAATTGAAAATACCTAAATTTGTGCCTCTTATACCACTGATTGCAAAGAGGTCCAATATAATAGGTAAAAAAGGTAATTTGCTGCTTCTTTTTGTGGGAAAACTAGATGAGAGAAATTAATTTTCTAGTTGGATGTAGGGAGATCAGAGACGAAATATGCATAAAACAAAGGTCAAATTGCATAGCATGGAAGGAGGAGGAATGGAAGAATAGGATATGCTACCCAACTGATAGGTGTGATACCACAGGAGAACAAGCAGCCCCAAGGGGCTTGGAGGATACAGTTCCTGATGGGAAAGTTTAAATCAGTGCAGACATGTGGGGGTCAAATAGTCTTAATGGAGGGGCGTGGCTGTCTATAATATTGATTGATGATGGGAGACAGGAGGGATATGGGGTCCATGAATGGAAATTTAATGAGGTTAAGAGAATGCTGGAAAGAAATGCAGGGGGCAGATAAGGAGAGAATGATGAGTAGTCAATACGGACGTCAAACACCTCCAAGGGGATAGGGATTAGTTGCAAGAGTGGTTGTTAAGGCTGGAGCACCAGTTAGTATGCCCAGCATTGTTAGAGAGTCAGCTCTTAAGGAACATGTTACATAGATATTATCCAGCAAGTCACAGAAAGGAGGCCTTGGGTATGATGAGACTGCAAAATAGTGGAGCATGTAGTGTGGGGTTGTTGGACAAGGGAAAATCATAACTACTGCAGTTGTGGAGTTCACAGTGGAAAATGATGTGGAAACAATTACAGGGACAATAATAATGGCCAGCTACCAAATGAAATGCATAGTCGTAAGTAGAGTTTTAGGCCTTTGTGGAGAGATAGTTGAGGTGAGGATCCCAATTCAGGTTTTAGGTACCCAAGATTCGCTCATTTGCTTGCTCAGTCATGTCTGAGTCTTTGTGACCCTTTGGACTGTAGCCCTCCAGGCTCCTCTGTCGATGAGATTCTCCAGGCAAGAATACTGGAGTGGGTTGCCATGCCCCACTCCAAGGGATCTTCCCAACCCAGGGATTGATCCTACATCTCCTGCGTCTCCTGTACTGCAGGTGGATTCATTACCACTGAGCCATCATTACTAATAGGTACCCAAGAGGAGAAACTAAATGAGGTGGCACCAATAGGAATATATCAGAAAGCATATAGAGTGCTAGTTTACAGCAAGAGGCAGTGCATGAAGATGGAAAAGAGTAGGTTAAAAACAAATCTGAATGATCTATGGGGAGTTCCTTGATGCAGCAGGATAGATACTGGGGCCTGCCAATAGGCTTTAGTTCCTTGCAAGCTGTCATTACATGGTATAAGAGAGGATATTAAATCTTAGAGATGCAGCTAAGTAGGTTGGGTAGGATCTTCAGTTAATTAGCATCATCTGTGTAGGGAACAGAGGCCTGCATAGATTGAAACTGATCGATAAGGTAGGAGGAGAGAGAAAGAAGAGAGGGCAGTTGGGGAAACTATAGGAGATTCAGGTTGGGCGGAAAAGTCAGGGATTGAGTCTTGGAACAGAGAAAATGAGTCTGGTCAGAATTTTTTGGGTGAGTGTTGGCATCGGACTGTGGTGATAAGACATCTGGCCATGTCAGCATCAAGGCTTGGACTGCTACATTGTGCTGAGATCATCATTTGCAATGTGTTCAACTACTGGGCAGAGGTCATCATCTTGAAAGTGAAAGGCTGCTGAGCTGAGGCCATCTTTTCTGAGATGATGGTTTGTAGTCTATGCTCTCATCTGTTGCCTGCTTATGAGTGATACCTCTAAGGACCCTAATGGGGCAGAGGGACCAGGAGCTCCTGATATGAACCCTGAGCTACCTTCAAAACTTTAAAGCAAAGTTTTATAAAGTAAAGTGAAAGTCGCTCAGTTGAGTCTGACTCTTTGTGACTCCATGGACTATACAGCCCTTGGAATTCTCTAGGTCAGCATACTGGAGTGGGTAGCTTTTCCCTTCTCATGTATACATCCCTGGATGTATATTTGTCTTCTGCCCTCCAGGTGTTACAGAGTAATTTCTTATGGAGAAACTGGAAACTGATTGAATACTCCAAACAAGTAGTATAAAAAGGAGGTCAGTTTGACATTGAGCTGAAGTGGTGGAATCCCATATCCAAACCATGAGCTAAGTAAAGAACAGCCAGAACAAGCAGAACTAGAATGTTCCACAACTTTGGATCTTTGGCATATAGTCCCTGGTGTGCTGTGTGTGCCTGTTTAATATGATGTGAGTCACAGGCATTGTCATCCCAGATCCTATAGTAATTCCTCATCAGTATCACTGTAATGAAGTAAATCCAGAGTTGATATCCTATTTAACAATACTGGCCCAAGAACCAGGTGAAGATCTTTTTTCTTCACCAGAAGATCCACACAGTTTTAAGTATTGTATCAGGTGTGGAGATTTTTATTCCCTCTAGGGAAAGTGAAACCTCTAGTTAACCAAACTTTAAAACCACCATCTTGGGAAAGGACAGCAGACTTGTAGAAAGCATTCTTGTGGCATACAGAATATACTTTTGGGTAGGGGAAGAAATTTTTTGGTGAGCCTCATTCTATTCTTTGCCCTTCATCCAGGACCCAATGCAGCATGATTTGTGCCAGGATAGAAAAGGGATAATAGAATGTGGACATGTCATTAATTTGAAGGTACTGTTACATTGGATATTGTATACCTAGACCAATAAGTGAAATTAAAAGATGCTTACTCTTGGAAGGAAAGTTATGACCAACCTAAACAGCATATTAAAAAGCAGAGACATTATTTTGCCAACAAAGGTCCATCTAGTCAAGGCTATGGTTTTTCCAGTAGTCATGTATGGATGTGAGAGTTGAACTATAAAGCTGAGGGCCAAAGAATCAATGCTTTTGAAATGTGGTGTTGGAGAAGACTCTTGAGAGTCCCTTGGACTGCAAGGAGATCCAACCAGTCCATCCTAAAGGAGATCAGTCCTGAATATTCATTGGAAGGACTGATGCTGAAGCTGAAACTCCAATACTTTGGCCACCTGATATGGAGAGCTGACTCATTTGAAAAAATCCTGATGCTAGGAAAGATTGAAGGCGGAAGGAGAAGGGGACGACAGAGGATGAGATGGTTGGATGGCATCACCCATTCAATGAACATGAGTTTGGGTATACTCCAGGAGTTGGTGATGGACAGGGAGGCCTGGCATGCTGCAGTCCATAGGGTCACAATGAGTCGGACATGACTGAGTGACTGAACTGAACTGATAAGTGAAAAGAGCCCATTTATGGCTAGAAATGGGATGACAAATGGTTCAGGAATAAAATGGCACATTCAAAAAGAGATCCAATATATAGGCATATTTAATAAAACCCCAACTTTAAACTTCTTGCTGATTGCATAATAATTTACCAGTTAAGAATTTTCTCTAAATGCTTTTTTCCCTCATCTGTGAACTAGAAATGGAAGTACACACCATATAGAAGTGTGGTGAAGAGTAAAAGAGAAAATGCACAGAACTGAAGTATTGATCCTGGCATTTAACAAAATCTCAGTATACACTTGTGTGGTAAATAGCTCAGTCATGTCCGACTCTTTGTGACCCCATGGACTGTAGTCCTCCAGGCTCCTCTGTCCATGCAGTTCTCCAGGAAAGAGTACTGGAGTGTGTTGCCATGCCCTCTTCCAGGGGATCTTCCCAACCCAGGGATCAAATTCAGGTTGCTCATAACTTTCCTTCCAAGGAGTAAACGTCTTTTAATTTCATGGCTGCAATCACCATCTGCAGTGATTTTGGAGCCCCCCAAATAAAGTCAGCCACTGTTTCCACTGTTTCTCCATCTATTTGCCATGAAGTGATGGGACCAGATGCAATGATCTTAGTTAGTTTTCTGAATGTTGAGCTTTAAGCCAACTTTTTCACTCTCCTTTTGACATCACATAACAGGAGTTGAGGGGGCATGAAGGGGAACCTAGAAAGCATATTTAAAAGCAGAGACATTACTTTGCCAACAAAGGTCCGTCTAGTCAAGGCTATGGTTTTTCCTGTGGTCGTGTATGGATGTGAGAGTTGGACTGTGAAGAAGGCTGAGTGCCGAAAAATTGATGCTTTTGAACTGTGGTGCTGGAGAAGACTCTTGAGAGTCCCTTAGATTGCAAGGAGATCCAACCAGTCCATTCTGAAGATCAGCCCTGGGATTTCTTTGGAAGGAATGATGCTGAAGCTGAAACTCCAGTACTTTGGCCAC